>JANAVB010016838.1:0-44649 GCA_029216955.1 Iris pallida
TGGCAGCTAAATTAGATGTAGGGACATCAATATTGGTATTCCTGTACTAGTATCCCGAAGAGCATAAAACCCAAACTGATAGGTTAACTGAGGTTCTGTTAATACATGGACTATCTAATCCACTAACCAAAACAATACATGTGAACCTCAAGTTCAAGGATAAAATACTCACATAAACCCTCATATCTAGGGACAGACATGATGGTTACCCAGGAATCAACCCAATACTGCATTGCAGTACTAGCTGCACTCACTGAATCAGTTTGTTCCGGCCATCCCAGATTCAATAAAATAAACTAAGTATGGCATATGAGTATCAGGTTCATGTCATACATTGATATGAGTATCATCACTAGGCTAAAGGTAATGACATGCTGTCTCAGTTTCCAATACATAAATATATGTAATCAGATTCATCAGTTGCATTCAAGCACTGGCTGAAAAAGAAATGAATGTAA
This sequence comes from Iris pallida, assembly GCA_029216955.1. Classification (NCBI taxonomy): domain Eukaryota; kingdom Viridiplantae; phylum Streptophyta; class Magnoliopsida; order Asparagales; family Iridaceae; genus Iris; species Iris pallida. The sequence goes on from JANAVB010016838.1 coordinate 459, forward strand.
TAAGCACATTCCAAGTTCTAGACTAAACTAGGAACTGGACTCTCTTAATTAGGACAGAAACTTTAAAATAAAGGCCTGTTCCAGAAAAGTAAGGTAACCCCAAAATTATTAATGTAACTTCTACTAATTAAGTGTTCTTAGATTCCAATATCAAACAAGGGCTAAATCCTCATAAGAACCTAACCTTAATTCTAAACTTAAAAGTTCAACAGGGATCAGACAACTGGAAATAAACTCTCTTCATCAAACCAGGTTTCCATCACAGTCCACCCTATACCATTTGCAATCCTTATTGATCTAACACAACAATCTAGATACCACACTTGGTGTCAATATTCAATACCAAGCATGGCTAAAACATGGTGAATTTACTCCATAGCACCACTCTCAACCTATCAGATCATTATCCTTTTATAAACATACACTAAAACTCCAATTATAAATAGATTGGAAATTTACCTGTGGGTTGTTAGATTCAATTGACACCACCAGAACACAAACTTCAGACTGACTCTCAACTGCCAAACATAAGATTTTGATCATTTCCTATAGCATTTTAGACCTAGGGATTATTCTGAATGAGATCAGAAGGAAATCTGAGGATCAACTTACCAGTCAACTCGGATCAATTCTTCCAGTAGATTCTCAGGACTCAATTTCGATCAATATTTTTCGAAATAGGATCTTCAACAATTAGGGATCAAAAGTTTATCAATAAGAATCATTCTCGACGATTTGACAATTTGTAAAATAGAAAGAATTTCACCTATAATCTGAAGTTTAGAAATCAATAGACTAGGACAATCATAGCTCGCAGTTCTTCAATGGATCATCAACAAACCTAAATTTAACAATTGAATGGAATTTAGATCTAAGAGAAAAATTAGAAGAAAAGATCGAGCTCTAGAAAATATTAGAACTCACCCAATCTACTATTTTGAGCAGCAACAATTCCTGAAGGGAATTGATCCAACCACCGCCGTGTTTCCGGAATCAAACACTGCTTGATGATCTGCACAGAAGACTCCTCGAGCCTCTTGTGTCCCCATGGCTGTCCTCCTCTAGATTAGGTTGAGAAGGAAACAATTTGGAAGAGAAGATGGAAATTAGATCTGAGAAGAATAGAAGGAAATGAGGATCGATACTGCTTAAATAGGCAGTTAGGAAATTTTAAAAATGAAAAAAAAAATTCGAAGGAAAAATACATGGGTTTGTTAGAGCCATCTGCTATGAGCTCGGACGAATAGAGAAGAACCTCGCTCCTAACCGATTTAAGGTTTGAAATAACCTAAAGGCCATGGCTTGAAATAGGCCTAACTAATGGGCTAAAAATAGCTAGACTTAATTAACTAACTAAATGCAATACCAATTAGATAAATAGATTGAGAAAGAAAGCCCACTCAAAGGAGTGAGGAAAATAACAAAAAAATTATTCAAAGAATGATTTAATATTATTGATTTTTAAAATTTTATATAAAACTGAGAGGTGGAGTTACAACAGGAATGAGTTTAACAGGGTCTCAACATGCACCACCTATCATGTATGGAGACTTCTAGAAGTGACGCATTGAGGAACCACCTAAGTCAAGGAGTCGAAAATAAATCGTCTCACTCAAGAATATGAGGCGTTCAAGATGAAGCCTAATAAGATGATCACACAAATGTTTACAAGATTCTTCGACGTCATCAATCCTCTATCATCTCTCGACAAATAATATATAAATCACGAGAAGATCCGCAAGTTACTTAGGGGCTACCGAAAATTTGGAACCCTAAGGTAACAACTATCATAGAAGGCAATGATCTCACCACAATGTCTATGGAGACTTTGATGGAAAAGCTGATGACTCACGAGCTTGACTTCAAAGACTTCGAAGACCCTGCTCCAAAGGCAAAAGAGATTGCCCTTAAAGCTCATCGTCGAAGGGCTGATCCTAAAGAGACTGACGACGACAATTTGGAAGGTGATGATCAAGCTCTCCTTGTCCGTAACTTTAAGAAGTTCCTTCGCTTCAATCGAAGAAATAAGGAACAACAAGAAGACAAAGAAGAACCAACATGCTACGGCTACAAGAAGACTGGACACGTCCGAAAAGACTGTCCATTCGTAAAGGAAAGCAACCGATATGAGAAGCCCAATAAGAAGTCTTCCTCAAGAAAATATGCCAACACAAGCATTTGGCATGAAAGCGAAGCTAGTGACTCCGAGGAAGAAAAGGACTCCCCTCAAGACACCGCCAATGTATGCCTAATGGCAACATCCGATAAGGTAACTAGCGATACTCTCGATGATTTCACTTTTGATGAACTTGGCAATGCATTCAATGATTTACTAAATGACCACAAGAAAGTCATTAGTAAATATAAGCATGCCATGGAGAAGATCAAAAGCTATGAAGTCGAGATTCAAAAACTCTCTTCTTTGCTTAATAATGTTAGAGACACTCCACCCACGGAAGACACTAATGAGGTATCTAAGCTTAAGTTAAACCTATATGATGCCGAAACACGTATTGAAAAGCAAACACATGAGATCACAACAACTGAGCTTGCTAAAGAAAAGAATAGACACAAGATCTCTATTGCTAAAATTGATGGTTTGAATGCTAAGTGTAATGAGCTGCATGTTGCCTCTAAGAAATTAGAGATTAGATTGGGAAAACAGGTTGCTCAACCTCAAACCCAATCACATAAGACACACACAAAGCACAAGACTACTCAAAATAGTCAAACACGTCATCCACTTGCAGCAAGTAAACATGCTTACATGTACATACACTTCCATACAGCACACAAACCACATTCACACAGAAATTATTCTCATAACTATTATTCTACTGCTACACACAATCACCATACTACACATAGATATAATCATCACCATATTGCACATAGACAAATTACCACCATGCTGCATATAGACATAACCATCATCCTGCTGTCATATATAATTACTATCCTGCTATTCCACATAATTCTCACCATGCTACATATAGACATCATCAACATGCTCCCAATACAAATAGACATGCTACTTGCACCCTGTGGATTACATGGACACATCTCACCGTATTGTAGAATTAGAACATTAGTTGATACAAATCTATATGCATGGGTGCCAAAAACTAACATTTCAGGACCCACAAGAACTTGGGTACTAAAGGTCACATCTACTCTTGATGTAGGTGGACCTTCCCTCCTCAACTAAAAGCAAGTGGATTCTCGATAGTGGATGCTGGCGACATATAACAGGAGACGCAAATCTTTTTGCATCACTATCGATGAAGAGGGAAGGGTATGTATCCTTCGGCAATAACCTAAAAGGGTATATCATAGGTAATGGTACTATTGGTCATCCTCCTCCTGTAATAAAAGATATCTGCCTAGTGGCCGAGTTAAAGCATAACCTGCTCAGCATAAGTCACCTTGCTGATCATGGATATGATATTAACTTTGGACAAAATAAATATTACATTTATGATAGGTCAACGGGAGACATCGCTTTTGAAGGGATAAGAGAGGATAATATTTAAATTTTCTATCTATCTAGAGATACTAATAGTGCAGGGAGATGCCTCTATGCCCACAAGGATGAGAGATTGTTGTGGTACCAGCATCTTGGTCATGCCAATATAGACACTATATCCAGGCTATCGACAAAGAAACTGGTAAGAGGCTTGCCCGACATCACATTCAAAAAGGACATGGTATGTGTCGAATGTGAGTTGAATAAGGCAACCAAGTCTTCGTTTCATTCAATTAACACTGTAAGTACTACTAGACCCTTGCAATTACTTCATATGGACTTATTTGGTCCTAGTAGAGTAGCCAGTATTGGTGGAAAACTCTATGCTTTTGTTATTGTAGATGATTTCTCTAGATTCACTTGGGTTTTCTTTATTTCAAACAAAAGCGATGTAATTTTTGTTTTCAAAATTTTTGCTAAAAAGTTTCAAAACGAAAAAGGCTACATGATTACTCGAACCGAGGTGATCATGGAGGCGAATTCAAAAATACTGCTTTTGAAAAGTTTTGTGACTCATGGTTTTGATCATAAGTTTTCTTGTCCTAGAACTCCTCAACAAAATAGTGTTGTGGAGCGAAAGAATAGGACTCTTGGCGATATGGCTAGAGTCATGTTGAATAAATTTTTACTTCCGAAATATTTTTGGGCTGAAGCTGTCAGTACAGCATGCCATATTTTAAATAGGGTGCTCATTCGACCTATTACGAAAAAAATACCCTATGAGCTTTGGTTTGGAAGGACTCCAAATGTTTCATATTTTAGAGTTTTTGGTTGTCGATGTTTTATCCTTAACACCAAAGACAACTTAGGCAAAATTGATGCCAAAGCTGACGATGGTATCTTTCTTGGCTATGCTGCCAAGAGCAAGGGATATAGAGTGTTTAACAAACGCTAATTGATTGTGGAAGAGTCTACAAATGTGACTTTTAATGAAGATAATAATACAGCAGCCTCTCCTGACGATGATGTTGAGCCTTCAACTTCTACTCCGATGAATACCACCACTGAAATAAATTCTGGAGGGCTTACCAAAGAAATTCTCTTTCAAGCCGTCACATCCAAAAAACTTGGTAATAGGTGAGGTTTCACACGGAGTAAGTACTCGATCATCGTTAAGAGACTCTATTGCTAGCATTGCCTTCATTTCATAAATTGAGCCTAAAACTGTTTTAGAAGCTTTTAATGATGAGTTTTGGATTTCTGCCATGCAAGAAGAACTCAATCAATTTGAAAGGAGCCATGTCTGGGAACTTGTTGTTGGCCCATTGGTCATGGTCAAACCTGATTTTAATAATTGATCAAACTCTGTCTCGATATAAATGCAAGTCAACTCAGATGTTTACCTATGATGTTTTGGTCACTGCTCAACAATGGATATCAACAATGTTCAAGACTGAAGCCGTTTGCCACTCCAAATATACTTCCTGTTAAGCAATATAATTTTTTATTTTATTGAGTCAAGGAATACTTTGTACACCGAGTCGTACTGGCAAATAGGCTATCCGAAAACGTTTTTAACCATCCTATTCTTTTACAAATGACCTATGTTTTTTAAAAATATTCTTTTTACAAAAAGCTTTTGAAGGATTTTTCAAAAAGCCAAAATTGATTTTCTCAAAAATTAACTGGCAGAACCCCAGCAGAGTTCGGCCAGAGTTCGGCCAAGTGGAACATTAGTGAACGTTGGATTTTGAACTTGGATATCCTTCAGTTGCGGTTTGTAACAAATAGTTCTGTCCGAATTCTGTCTGAATTCTGTCAGAGTTCTGTCTTTGGAAAAACTATAAATAGAGAAGTATTTCGATCATTTTAAATCACCAATTTATTGTTCAATCTCTTCTCTTCTTGAGCTTACATTCTTCCAAAGAGTTCTTAAAAGCTTTTATTTTCAAATCCCAAGCCAGTTACAATCCTCTAGTCGATTTGCCAGTGCGGTACGGTCTAGAAGTTTCAGAGCGATTGTAATCAGAGGCTTAATAGAAGATACAACTCTTCACAATTAAAGTTGGTCGAGTTTTTCAAAGCTCACGTCTGTAGAAGTTTCAAGGACTTCGTATGAAAACTTGCGAGATTTTCCAATAGTGGATTCAACTGGAAGCTAGAGTTCTTCCGACTGGACTAGTCCTCAGAAGAGGAAAACCAGTATAAATCTCAGTGTTTGGGTTTGCCTTCTGATCACTTTTAATTTCTATTATTTACTTTTGTGATTATTATTATATATGTGATCTAACTGCTGACAAGATTTTTAATTAGTAATATTTCGCTGCCTACTCTATTCACCTCCCCTCTAGAGCATTCTGCTTTACGATTTCGTTCCTACAAATGGTATCAGAGCGGGTTATACAGGTAAAGCAAGGTAAAATTGCAGTTATATTCAATTGTTATATAGATCACAGCATTACACATAGCAACTGTGAAATTCACAAGTGAAGGCCAAGCCACAAACAGACCTCCACTGTTTGACGGCATAAACTACACTTATTGGAAAACACGTATGAGTTTCTTTCTGAAATCTCTGATTTTGACTTATGGTCTGTAGTTATTGATGGCTATAAAAAGCTACCTCGTATTAATATTGATAGTGTTTTAGTTAAAAACTCCATGACAAATACACAGAGGAAGAAAAAAAAAAGGCCAGTCTTGACGTACGTGCTATTAATGCTTTATTTTGTGCTTTAGACAGAACTGAATTCAACATGGTGTCTACCTGCACAACATCAAACGAAGTGTGGAAACTTCTCGAAGTAACCCACGAAGGAACAACACAAGTCAAGGAGTGAAAGATCAGCAGTCTTACTCAGGAGTATGAGGCGTTCAAAATAAAGCCAAGTGAATCAGTCACTCAGATATTTACAAGATTCCTGGATATTGTAAATCCTCTGTCGTCACTAGGCAAGGATTACAGTAACCATGAGAAGATTCGTAAACTTCTACGAGCCCTTACAAAGAACTGGATTCCAAAGGCTACAACAATCATTGAAGGGAACGACCTCTCAACAATGTCTCTAGAAACACTCATGGGTAAGCTACTCACTCACGAGTTAGAACTTCACGACTTTGAAGATGCTACACCAAAGAAGAAGTCAGAGAAGACGATCGCTCTCAAGGCTCAACATAGAAGAACCAACGAAGATGATTCTGATGACAGCGACTCCGACTCTGAAGATCAAGCTCTTCTGGTAAGAAAGTTCAAGAAGTTCATGAGATTTAACAGGAGAACAAAAGACAGCAACAACAACAACAACAACAAGAAAGATCCTATTTGCTATGGATACAAGAAGAAAGGACACATGAAAAAAGACTGTCCAACAGCATCATCATCAAAGAAAACAACAAATATGACAAAGACTACCTGAAAAATCGACATCAAGAAAGTACGCCAACACAAGCATATGGCATAAAAGTGAAGCCAGCGACTCAGAAGATGAACAATCAGATGACGCTGCAAATGTGTGCTTGATGGCTTACAATCAGGTGGGACACCCCTCACATGCTAGGAGCAAATGGATCCTCGACAGCGGTTGCTTACGACACATGACCGGTGACGCTTCATTATTTGCAATACTGTCGAAGAGGAATAAAGAAGGATACGTCTCCTTCGATAATAATTTGAGAGGGTACATAATCGGTATCGGTGACATTGGTAAGGCTCCCTATCCAGTGATTAAAGATGTTTGTCTTGTTACCGAGTTAAAACATAATCTGCACAGCATAAGCCATTTAACTGATCACGGTTATGGCATTAACTTTGTAAAGATAAATGTACTAAAATTGATAGTTCAACTGGCAGTACTATATTTGAAGGTATTAGGGAAGACAATATATATATATTCTATTTGTTGGAAGATGCTAACACATCAGGTAGATGTTTGATGGCCAAAAGCGTTAAGATTCAACTATGGCATATGAGACTCGGTCATGCAAACATGGATACAATTTCAAGATTATCTACGAAGAACTTGGTACGCGGCTTACCGGATATTTCTTTCAAGAAGGATACGGTATATAGTGAATGTGAAAAGAACAAAGGTACCAAATCCGTATTCAAATCCAAGAACGCTGTAAGTACCACTAGACCTTTACAACTGTTGCATATGGACTTATTTGGACCCAGTAGAATTTCCAGTCTAGGAGGTAAGTTTATGCATTTGTCATTATAGATGATTTTTCTAGATATACATGGATTTATTTTCTTGCACGCAAGAATGATGCATTATCAGAATTTGTCACCTTTTGTAAGAAAGTACAGAATGAAAAAGGGTTCATGATCACTCGTATTCGTAGTGATCATGGCGGCGAATTTGAGAATGCAGAATTCAAGCAATTTTGTGACACACACGGTTATTTGCATGAATACTCTTGCCCTAGGACTCCGCAACAAAATGGAGTTGTAGAACGTAAGAACAGAACTCTATCTGAAATGGCTAGAGTTATGTTAAACCAGTTTAGTCTACCTAGATACTTATGGGCTGAAGCTGTAAATACAGCATGCTATATTCTCAATAGGGTTCTGATTCGACCTATATCGAATAAGACTCCCTATGAATTATGGTTTGATAGAACACCAAATGTTTCTTATTTCAAAATCTTTGGTTGTAAATGCTTCATTCTTAATACTAAAGATAATTTGAGTAAATTTGATAAAAAGGCCGATGAAGGTATATTTTTAGGTTATGCAACAAAGAGCAAAGGATATAGAGTCTTCAACAAAAGAACCATGATCATTGAAGAATCTATCAACGTCAAGTTTGATGAGCTAAATCAACACTTAGACGATGATGACAATGAAGACATAATCGCACCAAGTACAGCTATTGCAAAACCTTCACACAAAGATGCAGAACCATCACATCAGGCATCAGAAGAACCTCCAAGCAAAGAAGCCAGAACTAGCAATCCTGAGACTACACCAAAAGAGATGAGATTCTTGGCTAATCATCCAAAGGACTTGGTAATTAGTGAGATTACCAAGGGTGTAAGTACTCGTTCCTCTAATAAAGATATAGCTTCTTATGTTGCTTTTGTCTCGCAGTTTGAACCCAAAAATATTAATGAAGCATGTAGTGATAATTTTTGGTTAGATGCTATGCAAAAGAAATTAAACCAATTCGAACGGAATTAAGTTTGGGAACTTGTTCCCAAGCCCATTGATAATCCGGTCATTGGCACCCGATGGGTATTCCGAAATAAACTGAACGAGAATGGTTTAGTGACTCGTAATAAGGCTTGACTCGTAGCTCAAGGATACAATCAGGAAGAAGATATCGACTACGATGAGACTTATGCCCCAGTTGCGAGATTAGAATCCATTCGCATGTTATGCGCATTTGTATGTTTTCATAATTTTAAGTTATTTCAAATGGATGTCAAAAGTACATTTTTAAATGGTTTCATAAAAGAAGAGGTTTATGTAGCTCAACCACCCGGTTTTACTGATTTCAAATTTCCTGAATATGTTTTCAAGTTGAAGAAAGCTTTATACGGTTTGAAACAAGCCCCTCGTGCTTGGTACGATCGTCTAAGCTCTTTTCTACTTGATAACGGTTTTTCAAAGGGAAAGGTTAACACTACTTTGTTTATAAAATCTTCGAATAATAATATTCTTTTGATTCAAGTCTATGTAGATGATATTACCTTTGGATCTACTGATGAATCTCTATGTCAATAATTTTCAAAGTGTATGCAGAATGAGTTTGAGATAAGCATGATAGGAGAGCTGAAATTCTTTCTCGGACTGCAAATAAGACAAACCAACAATGGGACGTTCATAAATCAAGCAAAATACACAAAGGATCTATTGAAGAAGTTCGACATAGAAACAGCAAAACCACTTAGCACTCCAATGGCAACTTCAACCAAGCTTAATATTGATGAACAAGGCAAACCTGTCGACATACGTAAGTATCGAGGTATGATCGGTAGCTTATTGTATTTAACTGCTAGTCGACCAGACATTATGTTTAGTGTTTGTTTATGTGCACGCTTTCAAGCTAATCCTAAGGAATCACATTTGTGTGCAGTTAAGCGTATATTCCGATACCTTAAAGGCACTTCTTCTGTCGGCTTATGGTATCTCAAAATCACGTCGTTTGACCTAACCGGTTATTCCGATGCTGATTTTGTCGGATGCAAAGTAGATAGAAAAAGCACTAGCGGCACATGTTATTTCCTAGGAAAAGCTCTAATCTCTTGGTTTAGTAAAAAGAAAAATTTTGTTGCATTATCAACAACTGAGGCTGAGTATATCGCCGTAGGACGTTGTTGTGCACAAAATTTGTGGATGAAACAAACTTTAGAAGACTATGGATTGTATTTTACACACATACCCATTTTCTGTGACAACATTAGCTCTATTAATTTGACTAAGAATCCAGTATGTCATTCTCGTACAAAATATATCGAGATTAGACATCACTTTCTTAGAGATCATCAACAAAATGGAGATATAGACCTTGTATACATAGACACACAGAATCAATTAGCTGACATACTCAGAAAACCTCTAGCGGAAGATCGTTTCAATTATTTACGTCGAGAATTAGGCATTTTAGATGTCAATAATATTAATTAATCTTGTTTTATTAATTAATTCATTCGATACTCATAAACTGTTTTCGAGACAAGCCTAAAAAGAGTCTGTCTGTCACCACGACTACGGTGGAAGCGAAGCGGTACTTAAGAGTTCCCCGGTGAACCTCCGTTAGCTGGGACAGTACTCCTACAGCTAATCTGAGATAGATGCTGAGTAAAAAATATTAATTTGTAAAATAATATTAATTATATTATTTTAAGATTTAAAATTACTAAACTCTGAATTAAATATTTGAAACAAACTAATAAAAAGATGTGGCCCTATTTCTATTATTTTTGATATATATATATATATATATATATATATATAGCCAGGTAACCCTTGGCGAATTCGGCCCGAGTTCGGTCCGAATTCGACCAGAGTTCGGCTGGGTATATATATGTACCAGCCAGAACCCGAGGCCCCCATCTTCTTCATTCTTCCAAACTACATCCAACAGCAGCTGTCGCGCTTCCAAACCCTAGCTTTTCTCCATCCTTGTTCTTCTAATCCGTGTAGAGTTTTTTGTCCAAACTTTGGATTCGTATGGAGAACTTTGTCCTCATCAGCATATCCAATTCTTGGAAGGTATAATTCATTCTTTCCTCCACTTTTCAATACTTAGGATTTCTAGAAAATTTTAGAAAAGAATGCCTTAGTTCAATCCCTTCAAGAGGAAGAAGACCAATGCTAGTGAAGAGGCATCGTCTTCAGATCCGCATACAGATTGCCTCTTTTCTTCGGTCCAATCGGATGATGGTGCATCGGACGAGTTTTACTTTAAAACTTCTGATCAAGCCTTATTGTGGTACACCGACTTCATCATGCGTACTATTTGCATCAGATCACCGATTAAATGGACTGTCTTTCCGGATCACCGCCCTTACTTTGAGGCATTAGGGTTACAATATTTTGTCACCTTATAATTCCCCATTGCCACTAATGCCATTAGATTATTCTATTGTAATTTCGTGTTAGACACTTTTACCGCAAGAACACGTGTCGGAGGAATCGATATCGAATTCACTGATGAAACATTAACGGAAATTCTTGGTATCCCAAATGAAGGTGTCCCGCTCGATGACATCACTGATTTTGATTTCCCCGATGGCACGACACTCGTTAGTTTCAAGAATGAGCTTTGTGCGCCCGTACGTGCTCGTCCTGGAAAGTTCAAGGCTAATAACTTGAACTTGTTTAACTACGAATTACATCACATCATCTATTCCACCTTACTTCCAAAATCTACTTCCAAAGATGACGTCACTGCACTTGAGCTTTATGCTCTTTATCATATTCTTAAGGGGATTCCTCTTTCTGCCCCTAAGACTATCATCCAGATGATGGATAGATGTCACGGGAGAGACCGCAACCTATCTTATGCGATGCTTATTCCTCGTATCTTTCAGAGATTTGATATTGACCTATCTACTTGTGCTGTCGACCCCGAGCCCAAGTTTCTCAAACACTTTCGTCGCAGTATTGCCACTGTTCCTCCACTTACTGTACCTGCTCCTCCTGTACCTACTCCCACAGCATCTGTTCCTCTTCACTCTTACCCTATGACATTTGAGGGTATTCTTCAGCACCTATCAGATCTACAGTCCTTTTATGTTGAGACTTCTAGGGAACACGAGTTCCTTGATGTGACTCGATTCCAGGCGATTGCCAACTCCTTTGCCGATCTGAAGTTTGCACAGATGGGTCATTCTGCTAGCTCTCTACCTCGAGACCCTTCTGTTTCTGGCTACCGCATTGACGACGAGGCGGTCCACTCTCTGTTCCAGCCAGGGAATGCCTATGATTGGTATCGTATCACTGGTGCCACTCCTCGCACTTCTGGCACTGGTACTTCTAAAGCTGGTCCTTCTGGACATGCTGGAGCTACAGCTGATGACGTTGATGATGTGGATGAGGATGATTTTGAGATGTTAGATATTGAGACTGTTACTTTTGTCTTATATTTACTTGGAAATGCTCCGATATTCCAAGATTTTATCAGTACTCTTATTTTTATTATCAGCACTTTTCTTTTATTATGTGACTGTTCTTAGACATGATTTTGATTATGCCTCAGTTTTGGCATCTTAGTTTATTATTCAGCACTTATTTGTTTCAGTTTTATTATCATACTTTCTATCTCTTCATATTAAAAACTGCCTGTGACAAATACATGCCTGTGTTGTTCTCTAGATTTTTTTACTGTTTCTACCATGCCTGTGATGAATGTTTTTATATTTTTATATTTTTTTTGTGTTTCTTCACTGTTTGTTACTTATGCATTTATTGCGGGGGAGCTTTCTCTTTTGCAATTATTTTGCTAAGTGACAACGGGGGAGAAATAAGATCTAACATTTTCGTGAAATACAGGTTATGAACAATTTCTTTTGATTACTATTTTGAATTGATTCAAGCTTAGATGTTACATTGGCAAGGTTTGTCAATTATCAAAATGGGGGAGATTGTTGGCCCATTGGTCATGGTCAAACCTGATTTTAATAATTGATCAAACTCTGTCTCGATATAAATGCAAGTCAACTTAGATGTTTACCTACGATGTTTTGGACACTGCTCAACAATGGATATCAATAATGTTCAAGACTGAAACCGTTTGCCACTCCAAATGTACTTCCTGTTAAGCAATGTAATTTTTTATTTTATTGAGTCTAGGAATACATTGTACATCGAGTCGTACTGGCAAATAGGCTATCCGAAAACGTTCTTCAAAACCATCATATTCTTTTACAAATGACCTACGTTTTTGAAAAACATTCTTTTTACAAAAAGCTTCTGAAGGATTTTTCAAAAAGCCAAAATTGATTTTCTCAAAAATGAACTGGCAGAACCCCAGCAGAACTCGGCCAGAGTTCGGCCAGAGTTCGGCCAAGTGGAACGTTAGTGAATGTTGAATTTTGAACTTGGTCATCCTTCAGTTGCGGTTTGTTACAAAAGAGTTCTGTCCGAATTCTGCCCGAATTCTGTCAGAGTTCTGTCTTTGAAAAACTATAAATAGAGAAGTATTTCGATCATTTCAAATCACCAATTTACTTTCAATCTCTTCTCTTCTTGAGCTTACATTCTTCCAAAGAGTTCTCAAAAGCTTTTATTTTTAAATCCTAAGCCAGTTACAATCCTCTAGTCGATTTGCCAGTACGGTACGGTCTAGAAGTTTCAGAGCGATTGTAATCAGAGGCTTGATAGAAGATACAACTCTTCACAATTGAAGTTGGTCGAGTTCTTCGTATCAAAGCTCGCGTCTGTAGAAGTTGCAAGGACTTCGTATGAAAACTTGCAGGATTTTCCAATAGTGGATTTAACTAGAAGCTAGAGTTCTTCCGACTGGACTAGTCCTCACAAGAGGGAAACCAGTATAAATCTTGGTGTTTGCGTTTGTCTTCTGATCACTTTTAATTTCTGTCATTTACTTTTGTGATTATTATTATATCTGTGATCTAACTGCTAACAAGATTTTTAATTAGCAATATTCCGCTGCCTACTCTATTCACCCCCCCTCTAGAGTATTCTGCTTTACGATTTTGTTCCTACACTTGTTCCTAAGCCAGATAATCATTCAATTATTGGTACGAAATGGGCTTTTCGTAACAAAGTAAATGAAGATGGTTCAGTTACACGCAACAAAGCTCGTCGAGTAGCTCAAGGATACAACCAAGAGGAAGGTATCGACTACGATGAGACGTATGCTCCTGTTACAAGACTGGAATCCATTCGGATGCTTTGTGCATTCGCCAACTTTCAAAATTTTAAATTGTTTCAAATGGATGTTAAAAGTGCCTTTCTGAATGGATTTATTAAGGAGGAAGTTTTTGTAAAATAACCCCCTAGTTTTGAAATCATAAATTTTTTGACCATGTTTTTAAACTCAAGAAAGCGCTATATGGCCTCAAATAAGCCCCTAAAGCTTGGTATGAACGCCTAAGCAATTTCTTGCTAGATAAAGGTTTTTCAAAAGGGAAAATTGACACTATACTGTTTATCAAAAGTTTTCAAAACACTATTCTTTTAGTGCAAATTTAAGTAGATGATATCATATTCGGTTCTACTAATAAAAATCTTTGCCAAGATTTTGCTAAGTTTATGCAGAACAAATTTGAGACGAGCATGATGGGGGAGCTCACCTACTTCCTTGGATTGCAAGTCAAACAAACTTCGCAAGGAACTTTCATCAGCCAGTCAAAATATACAAAAGATATGCTGAAGAAATTTGATCTTTACAATGTCAAACCAATCAGCACCTCTATGGCTACTTCGACCAAGCTGGAACCTGATGAAAGTGCCAAACCTGTTGATCAACGTAAGTATCAAAGTATGATTGGTAGTTTACTTTATTTAACTGTTATTCGTCCCAATATCATGTTTAGTGTTTGTCTGTGTGCTCGCTATCAAGCTTGTCCTAAGGAATCACACATGTCTGCCGTTAAGCGTATCTTTCGATACCTTAAGGGTACGGTTACAGTGGGCATATGGTATCCCAAATCCACATCCTTTGACCTTATTGGTTATTCGGATGCTGATTTTACAGGATACAAAGTCGACCGTAAAAGTACAAGCGGCACGTGTCATTTATTAGGCAACGCTCTAGTCTCTTGGTTTAGCAAAAAGCAAAATTCCGGCGTACTATCCACAACAGAAGCTGAATATATTGCAGCTGGTAATTATTGTGCACAAATTCTGTGGATGAGGCAAACCCTTGCACACTACAAACTTTCTTTTATGCACATTCCTATATTTTATGATAACACTAGTGCCATCAACCTTACAAAGAACCCTATATATCACTCATGCACGAAACACATAGAAATTTGTCACCACTTTTTGCGTGAACATCAGCAAAATAGCACTATAAACTTAGAATTTATTGACACTGATCATCAGCTAGCAGATTTCTTTACAAAACCACTATCCGAAGAGCGTTTCAACTTTCTGTGTCGTGAACTAGGAATTTTGGATGAAGCTGTTATTCATTAAAGTAACCTGCATAAATATCGATTATGTCTTGATTCTTTATGATGAATTTGCTACGGGTACAAACCGAAAGGGTCCTTCTGACAACAAGGCGTAAAAGCGTAAGCGACACGGTGCACTAGTCCTCAGGACTACCGCTAGCTGGGATTCGGCCCCTGCAGCTACCCCATGGCAGCTTTAAAATATTGAATTGTGGCATAATTCCTTGTTTATTACATGGTATACTTTTATTTATCACATGCTAAATTCAAATTTTTGAACTTCATTTAGATTCTTTTGATTCAACTTTCACTTGTTGCAATTCTCTACTTGGATTTTTTACTTTTGCATATTCATCTTTCCATTACTTTATTCTTATGTCTCACTCATTTTTTCAACTTCATTTTTTAGCCTGATTTCTATTCTGGCCCGAACTCTGTCTAAGACAGAGTTCGGGCCAAATTTGGTCTCGTCATTCCAGAACTGCATGCGGGCTCAGTCGCTGATCTGAAATTGATCCAATGGTCCAGATTCATTCCGAACATTCGAACCCCTAACATTATAACCGGGTTCTCCCTCTCTCTCTCCTCTATTGCCACCTTCTAAACTTTTCAAAATACCTCATCTTCAAACCCTAACCCTAGCTCTCTCATTCTAGTGCATCTTTCTTCTCAAAGTTGAAGGAGAGGGTTTCTTGTATCATTCTCTTCCATTCTTCATCATCATTTTGAGGTATAATTTCACTCTTCTCTCCATCTAAATTTCATTATTTTCTTTATTACTCATGGCCCCCAAGTTGTTTAATAGAGGCAAGAGGCTTCGAACCGAGGGTGCGTCCTCTTTGAATCCTCCTCCTCGCAATGAACAACCGGTTCAACAATCGTTTCAACAACCCATTCACCCGTTGTTCAATCCACCTCATCCCATTGACCCCAACACGTACGATGACCGAATATTTGTGTCACTAGATGCTTCAAACGAATGGTTTAGTGATTTTCAATCACGTCCCGTGTGTGCGGGTCATCCTATTAACTTTACCATATTTTCTCAATATGACTCCATATTCCATGATTTGTGTCTTGATGAACTTGTCACTACAAATTCACTTATCTATTTAAATGTCATTCAAATATTTTATTGCAATCTTACTCATGATGATACACGTTTATATTTACGTGTAGCTGGCATTGACATATCTTTTGATACTTTGAATTGGCTGAATATCATAAAATTCTGGAGCCTAACTCATGGGAGAAACTTGTCGATGCTCGCAAGTTTCAATTCTCCGATGGGTCTTCCCTCGAAAGCTTCAAGGACGATTTGTGTACCCCAAACACACGTCCACACAAGCTTCTTGCCAAATTTCGCAATCCATACTTCTAGAACTTCATCGCATTGTCTTCAACACAATTCTGTCCAAAGCGGGATCAACTGATGAGGTTATATATTTTGAGATCTCTGCTTTGAATCACCTACACTTCCATGTCCCATTCAATCTTCCACGTATAATGATGGACTGGATGATCAATGCTAGGAAGAAGCCAAGGTCTTTGGTCTATGCTCTCTATCTTTCTATGATTTTTTATGCTTTTCATGTCCCACTTGATGAGTGTCAGTTCCTCCCTGCCCCTGCCTTTCTATCTAAGGTACGGCGGCTTCAGGCAGCTGTCAGTTATCCTGCTGAGTCTGAGCACTCTGATGCTCAGGCTGACGCACCTGCTCTTGGACAGGATGCGCCCCCTCCTCCTGCTACTCTTGAGTCGATTCAGACTATACTTTACGATCGATTCGTATTAGAGGATGATCGCTGGACCCAACTTGAGTACCGTACTACTGTACAGATGAGTGAAATCAGCAACTCACTATATGACATTCGGTACTCTATGTCTCAGCATCCTTCCATGCATATTCTTATGGAGCGGGACCTTGCTCGCGATGGATATCGTATCGATGACCCTTGGGTTATACGCTATATGGATTCGGATGCGGCTTTCGTGGATCCTCGTCATTCATTCACTGATCCATCTGACGACACTGGACCTTCACGTGCTCCGTGATGGATGTGGTCTCCTACTTGCTGCTGCTGCTGCTGAGGATCTTTTGTTTACTTTTTATGTACTATGGATTTCTAGTTAATGTAGTTGCTCTTTATTGTATTAGACTTCTTTATGTTCTATGACTCTTGAGACACTTGATACAGTTTCTTAGTATTTTGGTGTGCTTGCCAAGTTATTTTCATTTACAAATTCTCTAGTTGTTTGTGTTCGATAAATGACAAAGGGGGAGAATTATTTGATATTCAGATTCTTATTATCATATCATATTGTGTATCTGTGCTTTGGCAAAGCTTGTATTTATCAGGACAAAAGGAACGTTGGCTTACAACGTAGCAATGTTTACGGAGGAGCTATTGCTAGCTCTACACTGATTACGGGAGAGCTACTGCTTTTATAAATGTGTCCAGGTATGAACATTAAATATACAAGTATCATTTTGTCAATTATCAATATGGGGGAGATTGTTGACACAAAATCACAGTCAACCAAATATTGATAAAATTGACAATATGATACTTGTCATAATTCAATATGACACATCAAGACTAAACTCAGTACAAGACGAACGACGGCTCATACCTACAGCACACTATGTTTCGTATCTGTATTTTTACTTTTCTTGAGTCTAGACAAATATAAACTGAGTTGCACTGAGCAGTTTGGGCCTATTCCTATCTCCGAGCCTTAAACCAAAAGCTCCACCAAAACCAACTAGCCCATTTAGCCCACTAGACCAATTCTGTCTTCTGGAGACAGAGTTCGGGCCGAACTCTGCCTCCACACAGAGTTCGGGCCTAATTATGTCCCCTAAAATCCAGGACCCTAATTTTTAGGGTTTGCTGTATGCTAGTTGTCTAACGGCCAAAATTTTGAATTCTTGGCCCAGAATTCTGGCCGAATTCTGCCTATCGCTACTCCTATAAATAGGCCTTTAATTCTAACTTTTTCAATCATCCAATCTTCTCTTCTCTTCTCTCTAATGCCTTATACAAGCCTTACCCTTCTCATCTACTAGGCATTGTTTGCAAAAACAAAAGTATGAAACTTTATTGATACAAACTTTGTAAAGATTACAAGAAGTCTGGAAAAGTACAACTGTAGGAATCCAATCTAGAAGACGATTGCTTTATCCCTTGGACGATGTGAACTTTGAAGACGGTAGCCTCTGAAGTTGAAGGCAAAAGCCTCGGAAGAATGCAGCAGCACTTGGGCAAAAACTCCTGAACTCTCTGATATTTCTGAACTTTTATGTCTGATCCCTCTATCTGATCCCCTTGAATGAAGACTTGAAACTCTATTTATAGAGTTCTGGAAATAACTAATTTGTAGTTATTCTGAATGGCGCAAGTTGGATTGCGCAGGAACTGGATTGTGCAGCATCAGACTGCGCAGGCAGTTGTCTGGTCGTGGGCTGACTGTCTTGGACACATGGCATCATTTGATTGAAATGCACATGATCGTGCATAGACGGTTGCCACGTAGTGAGGAATTGATGGCATGAATGCCACGTGTACTGTTGTCAATTATCATGATGAAGTGCGCCACCTGAATTGCGCTGACTTCGGATTGCGCTGACATAGATTGCGCAGGCACTAGATTGTGCAGGCACTGGATTGCGCTGTATGTACAGCTGTCCTCGAGCGCTGTGCGGCGTAATAAATGAACAGTCTCTTCGTTCTTTGTGCTGTCAGCTGTCAGAAAGATTTGATCTTGTCAGATAATGATGATATTGCCACGTCAGCCTGCACAGTTGAAAGTGTGCGCAGTCTGGTGTGCGCAATCGGAATGATACACAATCTGATGTCTGCGCAGTTCATTTGAAAGTTGTATTTCTTGATTTTTTGACTTTGTTAATAGGTACAACTTGATTTTTTAGGACCTACAAGACCCCCTTCAAAGTTTTCGAAAGTTGAATTTATTCAAAGTTTCGAAATACTTTGAATTTCAAAATTTAAAATCAAGTTGCGCATGAGTAGTCTGCGCAATCGGATGAGCCGATCCGACTTTTTCGGCGCAGTCTGAGGCAGCCGTTACTCTTTGAAAAAAAACTATAAATAGTTCTCTTCAATATTCATTTCATTCTTTACTTTGCTTTTGTGATTTAAGAGAGAAGTCTCGAGCCTATTCCTCCTTTCTTCTCTATCGAATCTCCATGGCTCCCAAGCGTTCTTCCGCCGCTGCCAAGGGCAAGGCCCCCGCCGAGCCTTCGGCTAGGGTTGTACGACGTCCTTCTCGACATGAGACTGCGCATCCTGCTTTGCAAGGTAGATGACCCAATCGAAAAACCCTTTTTAGGTTTTTTTGACTTCACTGATTTTCAGAATCCATGTCTTCTTAGAGATGTGATCATACTGTGCCACCTTTTTTAGGGTTTTGGTTTGCACGAAATAGTTTATTCTTCATTTTTATGAAGAATAACTTCTTGCGCAATCGATTGAACTACGCTGGCAAAAGTCAGCACAATTTGCTATTTTGTGCGAGACTACCAGCGCAATCTTATGCTGGCGCAGACTGTTTGTTGCACAATCTAATGGTTGCGCAATCTGATGGTTGCGCAATCTGATGGTTGTGCAGTCTGATGGTTGTGCAATCTGATGGTTAATTGTGTAATCTGATGGTTGCATCCTTGACTTGTGCTGAATTTTTGTTTTCTCTGTTTGATGCAGTTAATACCAGAGAAGATTCGGGGTATGAGAACTTTGTAGGAACTCTTTCAGAATCGAAATTCAAAGAGGACCTGTCACATGTGTACTTTCCAAAGTATGATCTGCCAGTTTTCTGCCAAGCTATCTTGGTAACCCAAGATAATGAAACCCTGTTATGTCTGATGAATGGGCAACCTTTGGAGTCGGCAGATGCCATCATTCACAAGAAGCCCCTATTTCTGTTTGGCAAAGCTTTTGAGAAGAGCTCTCTGTCGAGGCCACGGATGGAAGAACGTATTGTCCAACAGAAAGATAAGACAATCTCGATACCAGATGTCTCCCGCTGTCTTCCCTTATCTCGATATGCTCATGCAAGCTATCCGAGGAAAATGGAATGGAATCTCACACCTTTTCAGGATGCCCGTCTAGGAAAGATTTATGTGAAGAAGGGGCCTAACAAGAAAGACATGTTCTATAGTTCTTCGGAACGATACAGTGTCTTGCTCAGAGGTTTAAATCCCGGTTGTATTCTACCGGAAAATTCTTCTTTGTTATTGCCCGTGAGAATTCCAATATTCGTGAATGAGTTCGCGAAGGTCGAAGGGTGGTATCCAGATCAAGACCTCAGATTAACTGGACTGGTGAACCCAGACTATAAGAGATGGAGTTGTATAGCAAACTAGATTTTGACTAAGTTTGAAGACAAACTTCAGCAGATTAACTTGTATCAAGCAGTGCATGCCACTGTTTATGGTTTCGCCCCCAATCCGTATCTATTTCTGGCTCTAGCAGAAAGATACAACTACAGGACAGGAACTTTTATGACTCCCTGCGGAGAGATCAGGTTTGCCCTTCACGAGATGCAGTACATCTCTTACCTGCCGATGGGGGATGCCCCGTATGAGGAATTTGTCCCAACTAATGATGAGTTGGACAAACTTCGACAAGAGAACGCAGCCATGGTAGAAGTTTTCGAAGAACTGTTGTGTCATTATAAAATATGCTCTTTGTTTTACCAAAGTGGTACATCTGGTACCTGCTATTCATCCAAATGGTTGCCTTATCTGTTCCTCAACCATATTAAAGAAAAGAAGACCAAGGAATATGACAACTGTTATCCCGACTTCTTTAAACCACTGAGCAGCACTGAGGTGGTGAAGTTAATGGAGAGAAGTGGGGACTTGGATGTCAAGATCAAAGACGGTCATCAATGTCCTCCTCTAAAGAAAGGAGACATTCTCGAGAGTTATATGAGAGTGGGATATCGATTTATGTCAAAAGAAGCCCAACTGGCATGTTTTTTGACATACTGGCTCCGTCGATTCGTCGTTCCCGGAGCAAGTGCCGTAGACCGCTTCTATCGCGGTGTTCTTTTTGCTGCCGTTCGATTAGTCTTCGGCTACAAGATGGATCTCTTATCGGCGATGACTTGTAGAATGAACGCCAGTCTCCGCCTGTACGTCGAATTGATGCTGAAAGCTAAGGACGAGAAAGAGTTTCCTCGGCTAGAATTGTCGTATACTTATCTGTTCGGGTGGTTGCTTCTACACCATCCTACTTTGATGGACCCCGACATGGGACCAGTCAGTGGCAGCTTTTTGCGGAGATTCTCCCACGGTAAGTGGAAATACACTTCTTTGAGAGATTGCAGATATGCTTTGAACCTTGGCAAAGGATGGAACTTCTATTGCACTCCTCCTCCTGCCGGATATGAACAGATGCCGACCAACATGATTGACTCAAAGATGCAACCTTTGAGCCGTACAGCTTTTGATTGATTGAAGACAATTCGACCATCCCACTTGGTATATCGGTTTGAAGAAGAATGTTACTTGGAGCCATATCTTCTCAGCCGGTTTGCTCGGCAGTTTGGATATGACCAATTCTACGTAGGTAATGCTATCTCATGCCTACAAGAAAAGGGTTTCTTGATAGATGGAGCCCGAGCTTGGGCTTATTACAACGCTCAAGATATGAAAGTAACGTTCTCGATGCCGGTGAATAGTAATCATGGCCCTCGTATGCTATTCACATATTCGGTGTTTTATACATCATCGAACACTTTTGCCGAGAACTTCAACTTACGGATAGCTTCACGTCTGCAACGAGATTAAAGAAGGGAGGAGTCATCATGTCACTTCCAGGTAATGATGAGGTGTACGAGCCAGTGGATGCACCCTTAGAAGTTTCGAGGGACGTTATGTTCCCTGAAGAGATTAACGCGCCACTGCGTGTTTCTTTGAAGGTTGCTAAATCTCCGGCCAAGAAGAGAAGGAGAGAGGAGCCTTCCGTCCCAGCTGCGAAGAAAAAACTAATCTTGGATCATTCTTCAGAAAAGATTACTACCAGATCTCAATCTCAACAGCTGTCCGAGACAATTCAGCAGGAAGAAGCTGCCACACCGACCTCTGTTCAAAAACAAGTCGAGGCAACAAACGTAGAGAGTCCTGAGAGACCTCTGCATAGAAAGAAAAGGTTGGTCCGTAGAAGAAATTTAACAGTCTCTCCTCCTAGACAAACTTTGTCTTCGGTAGTAGCGAACGCTGTAGCTGGGCTCACTATGCCATCTCCAACTCCTGTTTCCTAGGCTGGACATAAAACTCCTAGTCCAGAACAGAGGAAGGATATTGAGGAGAGAGAAGAGATCGACCGGAGAGATGAGGCCATAGAGCCTAGAGACAATATTGCAGAAACAGAGCATGAACATTAGCAATCTCCATTGCCAACAGCAGTGGAAACTCATCTTCCTGCCACATCGGGAGCTACCCTTGCGGAAGAAGATCGTTTGATGATCGAAGCTTTATATGGCTGTGACTTCGGTTATCAAGAAAAAGCTGATCATGCCGCTGATGCTGCTAGTGAAGAGGCTCCCGAGGACAGCGAGAACGAGGAGAGCACCTCATCAGAAGCTGCTGATGAGACACAAAATTCGGAAGAGAATATTGAGATCCAGACATCCCCTCGAAACACTCTGACTCCTGAAAAGGAGGCTGAGGTGCCGAGATCTCTGGAGAAGATTGCTGATGAAGAGGTGGATTTGGAGGAAACTCCAGTTGCTGCTCCCGAAGGTATTGTAATAAAATTAGCAATCTTCTTTTAATAAATAACTTGATAGCTAACATCGTTACTTTTATCCATACAGAACCTGGATCCTCTTCTGCTCCTCCAACATACATGGACATAGTACTGGCAACGACAATTGCCAGTAGCAGCCGCCATTTATCTTGTGGCTCTGAAGCAGAAAGTAGTCAGGCCATAGTGTCTGAGGCTACTTCTGCTCAGCTAGAGTCTGTTCCTGCAGATGATAAGCTTATTGCTGGATACACCCATGGTAAGACTGTTTTCACTTTTGATTCTCTTTATCAATAGCCAATAACAGGCAAAGTGACAGTATTTGATTTTGCAGAGGAACAACCAGGAGGAGCAACCAGCTCCACTTTGGTTCCCTTATTCAAAGAACCTGCTGTTCAGATACGAGAAATTGAGCATCTTGCTGCTTCGTCATCAACAGGAGTAGTTGTGACTCCTGGTGCTCTGGGGATTAATCAGCTTGTCATCCAATCATTCACCAAATGCTTCTTCGAGTCCTTGGGACCTCTGATCAATAGAATGATGGACAAAAAAGACGCTGATTTTTACGTGGTTAGAGGTCCGACCTCTTTCTTGGTGAAGGCCATCCGGGAGCAAGGTGATGAGGCTCAGGCCACTTTTCTTGACCATATATTGAATGAGCTGGAAATCTCCATAAAGAACTATAAAGATCTCAACAAAGGGGAAGTGGAACCTTTAGTGCAGGCAGAGTTTGAACAAATGGCTCAGACAGCTGCAGTTGAAAGAGTGAACCTCCAGAATCTCTTGGATGCCTATACTACTAAATCTGCTGAATATAATTCCAAGTTGGAATCGGTGATCTCGACTGCTGAGAGAAGAGAGAGAAGGATTGTCGAGCTGAGAGTGGAGATTGCTCGTCTCCAAGAGGAACTGGAAAATAAAATTACAGAGCATCAGACTGTAGTCCAACAAATTGATGCTCTAACTCAGGAAAGAAACGAATATGTAGCAGCTCATGATGCGGAAATCACTCGCCGAATGGTAACCATACCCGTTTTTAATAAAGAATCTGGGATGGAAGAGGCCAGGAGGAGAGTGATGGCATCTCGTGAAGAACGGTTGTAGATTCTGAAACAACAGATTGCTAATCTGATGATGCCTCCGTCTCAGTAGAAAGAACATCTTGTATCTTTTTGTCTTTCTTTATGCTATGTATGTAATATCTTAAATTTTGATCAATAAAAGACATTTTATTGTGGCTTTATTATTTCTTGCATATCTTGTTCAGATACAAATAATAGAGATAGAAAATATATTCAGAGGTATAAAACATGATATATTTCTTGATGATTTTGTAGAAAATAATTATATTCATTATATCTGCTCAGAGGTAATATGGATGTGGCAGAATATAATTTGTTGAATATTATTATTTCAGATAGACAATTTAATCGAGGACGATAAGTTGCTGATATGGATAATGAACGAGAATGAATCGTCAAAAAGGTGTGAATGAAATAAATGAACGAAATGAATCGTCGGAATGAACGGATGGACCGTCAAAATGAATTGAATGAACGGGTAAACCGTCGAGTGGATGTGTGAACGGATGAACCGTTAGATGATTGTAATGAACGGACTAACCGTCGGATGAATTAATGAACGGATGAACCGTCAAATGATGATGAACGAATGAACCGTCGGATGAATTAATGAACGGGCGAACCGTCAGATGATGATAATGAACGGATGAACCGTCTGATATTAATGAATGATAATGAATGGGCGAACCGTCAGATGATGATGAACGAACGGATGAACCGTCTGATATTAATGAATGATAATGAACGGGCGAACCGTCAGATGATGATAATTATATCGTTTCGTTGTCTTGAGAATCTCTACCGATAAATAGAACATAAATCTGGAAGGAATGATCATTTCCACTTTTCAGCATAAAGATGTCGTCCGAAGATGCATCCAAGAAGGCTGAAGTCACCCCAAAGGTTGAAGCGAGCATTGAAGAACGTCTTACCGAACCAGTCCGCCAAAGCAGACAGAAGCAGGCGAAGGTTCGTCCGTACCCAAACCACCGCGGGATATCTTAGACTTTCTGCTTGAACCAGGAAAGACCAAAGAGGAGGAGGCCATGAGGCTGGCTGCTTGCAAGTTCCTAGTAGGCTCTAGCAAGGATGTCCTCGA
Source organism: Iris pallida (assembly GCA_029216955.1). Classification (NCBI taxonomy): domain Eukaryota; kingdom Viridiplantae; phylum Streptophyta; class Magnoliopsida; order Asparagales; family Iridaceae; genus Iris; species Iris pallida. The sequence continues at coordinate 25,473 of JANAVB010016838.1, forward strand.
CTCTTTTGCTGATTCTGTCTTTGATAAGGACGACAGTGGTCCGCGTCCCAATGTTGAGAAGGACGATAGCGACCTTCCTTGATATCATGTAACATCATTTATGATGAAATAAAAATCAAACTTTATTTATGAACTGTCTGATCTCATTTACATAAAATCTCTGTTACATTTATACATAGTATTTCTTAAGGAATTTGCCATTGATAGGCATCATTGCAATTCGACCGTCTAACTCTGAAAGTTGATAAGCTCCGTTTGAAAAGACTTTGCTGACAACATAAGGTCCTTTCCACTTCGTATCGAACTTGCCTTTACTCGAGTGAGTCATTGTCATAGGACGTCTTACTGTTAGAACAAGTTCTCCTTGCTGAAAAGCTCTGACTTTAACTTTAAGTTGAAAGTCTTCGAGATGCGGGCTTGATATAGCTCAATATGCTGTTGAGCTAATAGCCGCTTCCCATCGAGCGCTTATAATTCTTAAAGTCGAAGAATATCGTTATTCTCTGTAGTAAGTTCATTAGCAATGGCAATCCTTAAAGAAGGAATTTGAAGTTCCAGAGGAAGAACTGCTTCACAACCATACACCAGAGAGAAAGGTGTAAAGCCTGTAGGATTACGGACCGTAGTACGGTAGGCCCAAAGACATTCACCAAGCTTTTCGCTCCAATTCCGTTTGTTAGTGGATACAAACTTCTTGAGGAGCTTGATAATGGTTTTATTTAAAGCTTCAGCTAATCTATTAGCAGCAGGATCGTAGGCTGTAGAAGCAACATTATCAATCCGATGATCATCGCAGAATCTTGTAAACTTCTGGCTGATGAATTGTGGTCCATTGTCATGGATGATTCGTCGAGGTACACCAAATCGATAGATGACATGGTGTTTGACGAAATTGATGACACTGCTAGTCTTGACTTCAGCCAAAGGTATAGCTTCAGCCTATTTGGAGAAGTAATCGGTTATTGCCAATATGAACCGATGTCCTCTAGAAGAAGGAGGATTGATGGGACCAATGATGTCCATGCCCCAAGCTTCAAAAGGCCAGAAAGCAATCATTGGATGCAGAAATTCTGAAGGTTGATGAATAAAATCTGCATGGATTTGACAAGCTCGACATTTTCTTGCATATTCGATGGCATCAGAAACCATAGAAGGCCAGTAGTAACTCATGCGTCGGATACGATCATGTAGCTTAGGACCGGGTTGATGTGCTCCGCAGACACCGTCGTGAGCCTCACGCAGTACTTGCTTCGTTTCATCACCAGCAAGGCAACGTAAAAGAAGACCGTCATAAGTCCGCCGATAAAGAGTCTTGGTGGTCTGATTGTAGTAGAATCGGAGAGATCGTCGGCGAATAATCATAGCCTCCTTGGGATCTTCAGGGAGTATGTCATGGACCACAAAGTCGATGAAGGGAGTTCTCCAATCTTTATTGATAACATTGACTTCAGTAAGATTACTGAACTCGATGTTACGATTGTTTTCGACACAAAACAATTCTCGATTAGAGATGACCACCACTTGTTGTCTTCTGATAGGGATGGCTAGGACTGCTGCAAGATTGGCCGAAGCATCTGTCTCAGTATTGCAAGCTCGACGTACATATTCAATAAAGAAGGCTTTGAATGATGTAGCCAAGTTGATTGCCGCTTCAAAGTAAGGCACTAGATCTTGATGGCGAACTTCATAAGTCCCTCTAACCTGGTTAACAACCAACTTAGAGTCACCATAGACTTCAAGATACTCAACGTCTAGTTGTTTGGCTAGCTGAAGGCCGATGAGTAGAGCATTGTACTCTGCCACGTTGTTGGAACAAGGTTCATCTAAGGAGTATGCTCTTTGGATAGCTGACCCATCTGGAGAGACGAGAACAACTCCAATTCCTGCGACGATGGCACCATTGGGTCCAATCCTGGATGCACCATCAAAGAATAGTCGCCAAGTAGGAAATTCTTCGGAGACCATATTTGATTCCAAAGTCTCGTCTGGAATTTCATCATAATGTTTAGATGTTTCTAGCACAGGATGAGCTGCTAAGAAATCTGCCAGGGCTTGGCCTTTGACAGACTTTTGAGGAACATATACCATGTCATATTGGGCTAGCAAAATGGCCCATGTAGCCAGTCGAGAATTAAGTGTGCTGGGCTTCTTCATGAGTACCCGAAGAGGATTAACTCAGGATATGACATGAATAGTTTGGCCAATGATATAATGCCTCGTCTTCTGAACAGCGAACATAAGAGCTAGGCACTCTTTTTCGACCGGACAATAACGGTGTTCAGCACCAACCATAGTACGACTGAGATAATGGATGGCTTGTTCATGGCCTCCTTTGTTCTTTTGGGCAAGTAAAGCACCCAATGAGTGATCCATAGCACGGACATACATTAAGAATGGTATGCCAGAGATTGGTGGCACCAGGACTGGTAGATTCATGAGATACAGCTTGATGTCGTCAAATGCTCGTTGACATTCTTCGGTCCAAACGAAAGATACACCCTTCTTCATTAGTTGAGTGAATGGTCTGCAGCGTCCAGACAAATTCGAAATAAATCTCCTGATGTACGCAAGTCGACCTTGGAATCCTCGTAGCTCTTTTAGGTTGCGTGGAGGACGCATCTCTTGAATGGCTTTGATCTTCTCGGGATCCACGTGTATACCCTTAGAGGTAATAACGAAGCCGAGAAATTTGCCACTAAAGACACCCAAGAATGACTTGGTGGGATTCATTTTGAGTTGATGTTGGTGCATAAGATTGAAGATAGTTCTCAAGTCTTGGATGTGATCTTCCTTTTGACGACTTTTGACAGCAATATCATCAACGTAGCATTCGACAGTCTTGCACAGATGATCTCGAAAGATGGTACTCATTGCTCGTTGGTATGTTGCACCAGCGTTCTTGAGACCAAACGGCATTACAGTATAGCAGTAGACTCCGCGAGGAGTGCGAAAAGAAGTATGCTTCTCATCTTCAGGATGCATCCGAATCTGATTGTATCCGGAGAATCCGTCCATGAAAGATGTTCTTTCAAACCCACAGGTGTTGTCGATCATGACGTCCGTGATAGGGAGAAGAAATTCGTCTTTTGGACATGCTTCATTAAGATCCCGAAAGTCGATGCAGACTCAAACTTTACCGGTTTTCTTTAGAACTGGAACGACATTAGCTATCCAATCAAGATGATGTTCTTTTCGAATAAAGCCACAAGCGATGAGCTTCTTGACTTCATCGTCGATTGCGTCCATCATTTCTGGTTTGAAATGCCGTTGTTGTTGTTTGACCGGTTTTGCATTCGGTAAGATGTTCAGTTTATGAGTAGCAACTTTAGGATCTAGTCCTGGCATGTCTTCATAACTCCAGGCAAAGACATCAATGTATTCTTTAATCAGAAGAATTAATTCTTGTTTGTCTGCCTCTGGGAGATTCTTGCTAATGAATATTGGACGAGGTGACCCGCTCTCTCCTACGTCAATTTGAACTAATTGATCTTCTGTAGGTGGTTCCCTTTGTTCGAATCGGAGTTCCCACTGGGTATTCAGTCGCTGAGCCCAAGGATCTGTTTTAGAACTTTCTTTAACATCCTCGTCATAGCCTTCTGGAAGTTCGACGGAGACCATGTTAGAAGATACAGTCAGCCTATGAACTTGACCGATGCTGGTGTCAGAATCCCATGATCTGGAATCAGAAGAGTTAGAACGCTCCTCGCTATCAGATTCAGAGCCTGCTGGGGATAACATCGGAGGAGAAGCATATCCGAGACCTCTTTTGGTCCTGCTGTAGTACATCTCTGACTTTCCTTTCGGAACAGCCGTACGGAGAGGAGTTTTTCTACCCTTACCGTAGTTGAGGCCACTCTTGAAGTCGTAACCCATCTTTCGGATGATGTCTTTTGATTGCTGACTGTAACGACAGAATTGAAGATGCCCCGTGTCGTTAACTTTGCTATCATCCATATAACTGAATTGTTGTTCCGGTCTTTTACTGAAAAGTATTGGCCTCTCGTCTTTCTTACGAGCGGGAACAATATGATATGAATCCTTTGGGTGTTCACATGAAACTTCTGTTTGAAGAGATTGCACAACTCCCATTGTAAATGACCTATAGCTATCTAACATATCCAAATAGCATTTAGCATGATAAATGACATCAGTATACTGGAAAGTAGGTACTTTTTTATTGATTTGTACATGGGTATTTACAGCAGGACCTTTAGCCTTAGCAGGCTTGGTCAGATTGATTACAGGAGGAGGAGAAGAAGAACGTGGAGGAGGATTGGCTTTGTTACGATGGAGGTCGATAACAAGCGGCTCAGAGGAGGTGAGCTACCTTTTCTCCTTGTTATGAGATAGATCGATAACAAGTGGCTCAGAAGAAGTGAGCTGCTTTTTGTCCTTGTTACGACGGAGGTCGATAACAAGTGGCTCAGAAGAGGTGAGCTCCATTTTGTCCTGATCATCATCAATAGATTATTTCTGGACTGGCAAGTGAATAGCCAGTGGCTTGGAAGATTGAGGACGGGAAACAAGCCCTTTGACAGAAATGAGGAGGGTGTCATTAGGCACTATTTCTTGCTCTTCTTCAGTATCAAGAGATAGGACAACTTTTATGAATTCGTCCTTGTACATACGTACGGCATTGCAGTATGCTTCAATGCCTTTAAAAGGATAGAGATCAGCAACCTCCTTTTGTACCTCTCCATTATCTTCAATATATTTAAAACATTGATGGAGAGTCGAAGGGACAATGTTATGCTCGTGCAGAAATGGTCTTCCCAGCAAAGCATTGTAAGAACAACCGTGGTTATCAATGATATAGAAGGTAACCTTTGTGCGAAGATTGACTATTTGGAGTTTTAGGCGGATCTAGCCCAAAGGCTCACTCCTTCCCTGATTGAACCCAAGGATGGTGGTGATTGTACTGGAGAGACTATGCACTGGGATCTTTAGTGCATCCAACATTATCTTCGGCATAACGCTGAGGGCAGACCCTGGATCTATCAGGATACGGTCGACTTTCATCGAGTCGACATATCCCGTATAGTAGAGAGGACGATCATGCCTGTTGTCTTCCATCAACATGTCATCTTGAGTGAAAGTTATGTTTGGAATTAACTCCAACACACTATGACAATGAAGGCAAGAGACTGGTTCTACTTCCGGCTTCTTAAGCAGGACTAGACAGGTTTCTGCTTGCATGAGAGCCTCGCTCAGAGTTTTTCGAGTCTCTTTGGAGAGGCGCAAGAGCTCGAAGATTGACAACCGGGCCGGTGTATTAGCCAACTGGCTAAGATGTCAAAGTTGTAAGGCTTTTCAAGTCCAGAAGGAGATAACTTCTTCAAAGGTTTATCAAAGCGGACTTGCTGTTTGCCTTTGTCAGCGACCGTCGGCTTGGGAGGAATAGACACTACAACCGGTGAAGATGTAGTAGGAATATCTTCAGTGGAAGCAGGCTGCACTGGAGCAGGTTTAGAAGAAGAAGCAGGATTCTCTTGGGCTTCGGGGTAATCCTTTAAATAAGCTTTCCCCGATCTGGTACCCAGCAGGATCTCTTCATCAATTATAGGGTGAATTGACACCATATTGCAAATCTTTGTCTTGCCCTTGGAGCGACCTTTTTTCTTGGAGGAAGAGGGAAGTTCAAATTTCGAAGTAAGATCCGGATGAATCCACATAATCTCGCCATTGTCAAGAGACAAGGGGACGAGACCTTCACTTCGTGGAGGCGGGAGATTCTCAATCTCAAGAGTAGCTTTAGGAATAGGAATGACGTCATGCTGTACCATCTGGGGCGGAAAGTCACCGAATTGAACTGAGACCATATTTGCAGTAACAGTCTTCTCATCTTGTTGCAGAGTGACGATGCCAGCGTTGACCAGCTCCTGGATCTTGCCTTTGAGCACATAACTTGCTCGAGTAGGCTGTCCGATGAACCTGTGATAAACACAGTACTTGGGATGATCAGTCTTACCGACTTCATCAGGCTTCTTTGGATCTGGAAGTTGGATTTTATTGCTTTTGATTAAGCAATCAAAGATATTAGCAGTGTCATTCTCATCAAAGGAATATTCTACTTTAGGATGAGGTTCCCTTGGTGGAGGTGCAGAAGGAGTGGAAGTGGACGTAGGGGGAGCTACGTTAACCGCCAGAGATTCTTTATTCTTGTTCAAATTGATGTTTAAAGTTTCTTTTGCTTTGTGGTTGTTCTGGCGATTTCTACCACATGATGTTTGATGTTCATCCCGGTCAGGGTTAGGCATTCGTACCCCTAGCTGCTTGAATTTATCAGCGCTAACCTCAGCATCTTTAGCATTGACAATAAAAGATGGCCAGTCTTGGAACAGAGTAGACCCCGTCCACATGCTGATGATAGGCAAAAGATTTGCCTTGCAAGTGTCTATGGTGACAGCGGCCGGAGTCCCAGGAGGCATTTTCAAAGCTTCCCGTCGAAACCTTTCAATGAAACTTTCAGCAGTTTCATTGTGTCTTTGTTTGATTTTGTTGAGGGCTGACATAGTCATATCGTTGATCCCCTCGTAAAATCGTTCCAAGAAGATTTTCTTTAAGCCAGAGAAGGAGGTGATACAACCATCGGGCAAGCTTCTGTACCAATCGTATGCTACGCCAGCTAAACAGCCGACGAATACTCTGGTAAGAAGAGCGTCATTTGGTTGAAGTTGAACAGTCATAACCTCAAAGTGGTTAATGAACTGACTAGGATATGTGCTGCCATCAAACAGCGAGATAGTCGGGATCTTGTATTTCGGAGGAAACGGGACTTCCTTCCATTCAACTGGGTAGGGCTGCTTGATCCCCAACCTTTGCAAGTTGTCCTTCTCCTTGAAAGCTTCGAACTGAGTTCGTAGGAGCTTCACAGCTTCATTGGCATCTTCCACTGATGTAGAAGGAGCGGGCTGAACCACAGTGTTAGGAGGAGGAACAGCATGATAAGCACTACCACCAACACCTGACTGACTGGGTGTAGGTTGGACTTGTACAGGAGGTATTTGAGTAGGTGCTACCCCCAATCCAGCATTGACAAGCACCGACGATGCTATGATTTCAGGATTTACATGCAGTACGGTCGGTAGCACCGTATGCTGGACCACAATGATGGAATGCATACTTGCAACCATCTCAGCCATGATCTTCAGCTTATCTTCTAGTACAGCTATTCTTTGTTCTTGGCTGGCTGAACTAGAAGCGTCGGGATCTTCATTAACAACATAAGCTGTCACTTCCCTAGGTACCGTGGAAGACACCGTCTGTTCTGAGCTTTCGCTATATGCATCGTAGTTGAAGAAAGAATCATCTCCTGAGTGAGAAGAAAGGGGATGACCAGAAGGATCTTGATGATTCCTTTGACCGATTGTATCTCGGCTTCGGGAACGGGTGTATTGGAAAACTCCTTCAGAAGATTCTTGGAGTAGATCCAAATACCGTTGGCTTGGCTTGCGAGGCTTTCCGTGCTTGGAGTACTTTCTACCCCCAGTGTCTCTGGAAGTCTTGTTGACGAAAGCGTACAGAACTTCGTCCTCATCTTCCGACATAGGTTCAGAGTTAGGAAAGTTCAGACGATCGAAGACAGATCGTCTTGTTATTTGACAACAACACTTGATGACAACTTTGTGGTTACAGTGATGTCCAAGTGGTTGCACTGGAGATGTTGGGATGTTGTCCCATTTTTGCTTGAGGTGTTCTCGGAGATCAGGAACAGCAGCGGGACGAGCAGAAGTTCGAGGGACATGTTCTTTGATAACATTCGAAACATGGTTCCGGTTCATCAAATGTTTTGTCCCTTGAGTGTACAGGGAAGTACTCACTTCATTAACATAAGTGTCCGGATTCTTGATCGTGGAAGTTTGCTTCTTATGATGTTTGGTTTTCAGCATTGGTTGTTTACGTTTTACCGAAGTTGGCCTGTTGAGATAAGTTCTTAGATCAGCAAACTCACCCCCAGGGGTTTCTGTTTGAGACACCAGCAATTTTCCCTGTCTTGAACGGGAGATTTTGAGGGTTAGATGATCTTAGAACTCTGCTACCGGAGTAGGCAGAATACCTCTCTGATCAGTACAAGTTCTTTTAACATGGAGAGAAGAATCCTTGTTTGAAAGAGCTTTTGTACTGACTGATGCCGAGGCACGTTCAGATTGAACTTCAATGGTAAAAACCGAGGAAGATTGAGAAAAGACCAAAGGGCCTTTTTCTTTGTTTTGGAAACAAGGGTTAGCTAAAGAGCGTTTCCCTCTGTTGTCTTCCAAGTCAAGAGACGAGGAAGTTTGAGAAAAGACCAAAGGGCCTTTTCCTTTATTCTGGAGAGGAGGAGAAATAGCCAAAAGACTACCCCCAGTGGATTGTGTAGGAGCAGCAGGGTGTTGGAGAGGAGCAGCACTCTTCCCCTTGTTGTGAAAAGAAGAGAGATTAGCCAAAGGGCTGTCTCTCTTGGACTGCGCAGACATGGTTTACGCATGGGTAGATGGCGCACTGGCAGGTTGCGCAAGAGAGTCTTTGGCAGATGACTTTCTGGTTCTGGTCACAGACACTGTGGTTTGCGCATCAGAAGTTCTGGCCACAGAGTATTTGGGATGCACTCTAGTTGCTGGAGTGCTGGTTTGCGCAGGAAGATTGGCAGCCAACTGCGCCAGAGGCAGAGGAGTTTTATACTTTGACAAGGCAGCATAAGAAGTCTTCTGTGTACTGGCAATAACAGATTACGCATTTGTGACAGAGTCAGATTGTGCAACAGTCGTAGTGGCAGCAACTGTAGGCTGTGCAGCAGATTGCGCAGCAGGCTTCTTGGCAGACTGTGCAGCAGTCTTGCTGGCAGAGTTAATGGACTGCGCAGCAGTCTTGGGGACCCACACAGGGCACACTTTGCTCAGGGCAGAAGTTGTTGCAGTGTGGGGGGTGGTCTTGGAGTTGATAATGGCTTCGTAGGCCGTCTGGTTGACTTTCACAACCAGCATCTTCTGCGTCTTACCGATAGACGCAACGTCACATTGAGTTGTCACTTCCTCGTCGGAGGAGAAAGTCGTCCCCAGCAGAGTCGCCATTTTATTTGCAAAAACAAAAGTATAAAACTTTATTGATACAAACTTTGTAAAGATTACAAAAATTCTGGAAAAGTACAACTGTAGGAATCCAATCTAGAAGACGATTGCTTTATCCCTTGGACGATGTGAACTTTGAAGACGGTAGCCTCTGAAGTTGAAGGCAAAAGCCTCGAAAGAATGCAGCATCACTTGGGCAAAAACTCCTGAACTCTCTGATATTTCTGAACTTTTATGTCTGATCCCTCTATCCGATCCCCTTGAATGAAGACTTGAAACTCTATTTATAGAGTTCTGGAAATAACTAATTTGTAGTTATTCTGAATGGCGCAAGTTGGATTGTGCAGGAACTGGATTGCGTAGCATCAGACTGCGCAGGCAGTTGTCTGGTCGTGGGCTGACTGTCTTGGACACATGGCATCATTTGATTGAAGTGCGCATGATCGTGCATAGACGGTTGCCACGTAGTGAGAAATTGATGGCATGAATGCCACGTGTACTTTTGTCAATTATCATGATGAAGTGCACCACCAGAATTGTGCTAACTTCGGATTACGCTGACATAGATTACACAGGCACTAGATTGTGCAGGCACTGGATTGTGCTGCATGTACAGCTGTCCTCGAGCGCTGTACGGCACAATAAACGAACAGTCTTTTCGTTTTTTGTGCTGTCAGCTGTCAGAAAGATTTGATCTTGTCAGATAATGATGACATTGCCACGTCATCCTGCGCAGTTGAAAGTGTGCGCAGTCCGGTGTGCGCAATCGGAATGATACGCAATCTGATGTCTGCGCAGTTCATTTGAAAGTTGTATTTCTTGATTTTTTGACTTTGTTAATAGGTGCAACTTGATTTTTTAGGACCTACAGGCATAAGCTCCCTAGGCCTTAAAGTGCTCAGTGCTCAGTGCTCTTCAGTTAGGAGTTTGTGCAAGAGTTCAAAAAGTCGTTTGGAAAATTCCAAGCATCGCCACTGCGATCTTTGTAAGAAGTTGACGTCTCTTTTGAAGAAAAGGCACGGGGTGTAACTACTATTTCATAAATAGTAGATTTAATCCTGAGCTAGAGTTCTCAGGCCTGGACTAGTCCTCCACGAGGAAAACCAGGTTAAAATCGACTGTGTTTGCGTATGCTTTCTCGCTCTTTATAATTTCTGCATTTACTCTGATCTTTTACTGTTGGTGAAAGAGTTTAATTTTTTAATTGGATTTTATTGTCATAAACTCTATTCACCCCCCTCCTCTAGAGTTGTCTACTTGTTCTTCATCATATTACAGTGGTATGACACCACAAGAGGTACCTAGAAAGGGTAAAGCCTCGGCTTCACGAGCCATGTCACGACGGCGTAACACCGCAAGGAAGTGAAAGGCTTTATGATGGGTAGTTTGGCACTACAAAGAGGCTGTGCCTCATGCTACAATGGTATGACACCACATGATACAGTGCCTTGGCTTTGGGCCATGTCATAGCGGCGTAGCACCGCAAGGAAGCGAAAGGCTTCATGTCAATACTCTGTAAAAGAACTCACCTAGAGTGTATGGATAGAGATATAGACCGTCTCTTGAGGGAAACCTTGTAGACACAAATATACATACAACGAAATTAGGCTAGAATATGGCCTTTAATGTGCAGCCAGAAGCATAATTGATGCCATTATAGGAGTGGGAAGAATTATAGTAATGGTGCAGAATTCAAAGCTTAGTCCATTCGTGTATCATATTATTATTTAATCCATGCAAAAAGATTCAAGTCGTAGCGACATCTATCCTAATGCATGATGGACAGTCACTGTGGAAAACGTTCAACCCACATATATTGAGATATGTGGGGGATTGTTGGTGTTTTTGCCTGTGGACTAGTATAAAATAGTCCTACATCGGCTATACCACCAAGTTAGTATCTCAATATATTACTTTGTATGTATTGAGGTGTGCATATAGGGTGTGGTGGGACACATGTGGATGCCATGTGGGGTTATTTACCTAGAAAGAAAAAAAATTAACTCCAACAAGGAAGCAAATTACTTTTTGTCATCCGAATTCGGACTCGGACACAGACTCCAAGATGCCTCGTGCAAGCACGGGCTTGTTTGGGGGATAGACGTGGACCGGTACTGTCACTACCACATTTTAGACTTGAGGGTATTTTGGTCATTTTGTTTTTTGTGAATTATTTTATTAATTATTGTATTGGTGTTGTGATTTTTGACCTTTGCTAGTTGTGACTTTAGATACAAGCCTAGAGTTTGACTTTGACTTTAGTGACTTAGTTAGCATGGTGTGGGACCCTAATGTGACTTAAGCTTAGTTTACTTGAGTGTGGCTAGGGTTCATGAGAGGATTGGAAGAGTTATGTATTTTGGACTTATAGCTAAGGGGTTGTGCTAGCTAGCTTATGAACTAAGGCTCAAGCCCATTTACATGAAACCCTAACCGTAATCCCCTACATGGCCGGCCACCACAGCCCATTTCTAACCTAATTTCTGCCTATATAATGTCTCCTCATAACCACTTGCCTCTTTTAGAAACTTTCCTTTAGGAAACCCTAATTTATTTCCTCTTTCATCATTTCTCTACCAAATTGATCCCAATCTTTTGCATTGGAATCCAAATCTGGAGTAGAAGGAGAAGGAGGCTAGCTTGCAAGGAGGAGAGCTCATTGGGACATAGCTTGAGGAATGAGACTTCACTATTTGGGACTTTTTCTTGGAGATTAGATCCCTATAGGTAATCCCTACAAATAACACTAAATTCCTGATTTTATTTCATAGATGCATCCATCTAGGTGTCCCCTAGCTGTAGAAAAAGTTTGGTGGAAATTCGTATTGATTTGGTGTCCATATCGGACACGTATCTATGTGTATGGATAGGTGTTTGATGAAATGCCTAAGAGAGTTTTATTACTGTTTTTTCAAAACTATTTAAACAAATTTGTAGATCTATATGTATACTTTGATTTTCGTGAAGGATTGTATGTGATTTTGTGTCTGTCATGTCTGTGAGCAACAGGACACGCCGCACGCAAGGCTCGGCCTATGCCCTGCTGCTCGAGCAGTGGTGTGCTATGTCTGTGTCACTTGGGGACACAACACTTGGTGTGCGACTAGGGCTAGTGACTGACACGACACCCTTAAAGTGTCAGGTCGTATCGTGTCGAGTCGGACACGTACTAGCCACTGCATTGAACCACACACGCACACGTACACGCAAAAACCCCCAACTGAGACGTGCACTGTGTCACGCCTACACGTGTCATGGTGTTGTGTCAGGCTACTAGACACGTAGCACTACACCCCCTTTACCCTCTGATACGAGCACGAGGGCTGAGGTGTCGTGTGTCGTGTCCATGATGAAACAAACCCACCGTACGATGATTCTGATACACTATGTGCACTCTGTGTGTTTGTAATTGATTGGACACGTTCATGTCCACTTGGTTGGACACGTTATTGTCCACTTGGTTGGACACGAACACCCACTTGACACGTTGGCATGTGACACACCCTTTTGTACAAGTAATTTCATATTTTCATTTGATTTTGAGTAATAAAAACCTAGCTTTCCCATGTGTTCTGATACTGCACTGTTCATTCATAATTCTGAGTTTAAATTTGATTTTAAATTGTTAATTATTGTTTAAATAGATGATATTAATATATATATACCTGTCAAGGAAGCCTTTGAGACCAATTTGAGGTATCTGTGGTTGGATGATTGGTTTTCGAGCATGTGAACATTGTCATTTGCATTGATACATTGTAGCCTACTAACCCTATATGTACGTTGACACAATGCATTAACCCTGGTTAACCTACATGTGACACTTTGTTTAACTGAAAACCTGAACCATATTATACTGGCCCTCAATGCCTGAACATGTAAAACCCTATACCTGAACCTACATTCCTGTACACTATTTCTACTTGGACACATGACACTTTACCTTGCATTACTTGACACTATGGCTGAACCTATGCGACCCCACTGTATGTACTAAAATGAACAGAACATTGACACTTACACATTACCTGAACCCTCTCATTCATGCATATATGAACCTTACTACATAACATGTTAACCCACATGTGTCACATTGCATTACCTATCTTGCTTGTATTTTAGGCATAGAGCCAATATGTGTATATATGTATATATGTAAATTGTATGTAGATAACTTGTGTAGCAATGTGATTGTGTGTGAGTGCTAAACTAGGCTTGGTTAGGCTTAGTGAGACTTGATTGGGCTAGGACTTGACCTAGTATGACTAGTAAAATTGACTAGAATTGACTAAGAGTTGACTTTAGTCTAGAATGACCTAGAATTCATATAGAATGCATTATAAAGTTTAATATTACCATTCTGGACATGTTGTGACCTGTATTGCTCTAAATAGGACTCATCTTCTCTGTCTGGACATCTATACTCATCGGATACTCAGAATACCAGGCGAGTACATTCTCTGACCGTTTTATACTTGATATGATTTATATTTATGCTCTAGATTACTTTACTTGATGTTGTCACGTTGTTAACACGGATTGGTACTATATGGATCCCTTCATGAGATGTTATCCCCCTCAGAAGCATCGGGTTACGTCATGTCATGTACGTTTCACTTTCATTATGTACTTTGGTGCTTTCACCATTCATGTGCACTCTTGTGATTCATGTACTCTCATGTTCACGGAGCCCCCATGTATACATTTATGTGCACCCATTTATGGGCCTTCATGTGAATATCATGTGTAATAACATAACTTGTCTGGATCCTTGTGTATTGATTGGGGTACGGGAGAGTATAAATGGTCATGTGAACAATTCCAAAGTAGTATAATCATGTGCAAACTCTTAGAATAATTATGTGCAAATTTAAGCCGTTCACATGTCTATCTTGTACTATATGTCACTAGCCACTGTTAGCTCTTTACTTATAGTAGATATTTCTTTACAGTCATCTCTTTTACTTCATGTATTCTCCAGCATTTTATGTATCTTACTCTATAGCATATTTACATATCATGTCTTATTATGAACTGCATGAGATATATTGTGCTCGTTCCTGTCCTGACTGGACCTGTTGAAATATTACAGATGATATTAAGGAGTTCTGTCCTACATACTATAGAGCAGGCCTAGATGACACCTGTGAGCTGGACTCCCAGGAGGACCCAGCCCTTGCAGAGGACATTACCCCAGTAGTCTAGGCTAGTTAGCTAGACTAGTTATCTTACTTATTGTCTTATCTTATTTTGGATACATTATGTACTTATTTGGGGATTTTGTTATTCTGGACGTTGTGGAGATGCTATCTTTGACTCTTGGACTTCTTCTCTTATTGTGTTTCATTTGGCGACTTTCATATCTATCTATCTTATCGTACTTTTTACCTTAGCGGTGATTGAGTTGTACATTTCTATATTGTCCTCCATTCGGAGCATATATATTGTACAGGTACCTTATAATTGTTAGATGTATGTGACCTAGGATAGCGTTCTACCGCCACTACCAGAATCTGTCGAATTAGCGACGTTCACAAACGTCGCTAAACCCGGTTAAAACGTCGCTAAATTTTTTTAGCGACGTTATTTAAACGACGAAAAAAAGCGTGTCGCTAATCGAAAAAATGTCGCAAAACGTCGCTATGACGATGTTAATTAGCGACGCTGTTAACGTCGCTAATTAGCGACGTTATTTGCGACGTTCTCCAGTGGTCGCTAATTAGCGACGCAATTTGTGACGTTATTGTGTGGCCGGCATTTAGCGACACTTTAGCGACATTTTGGCGACGATGTGCTGACATCAGATTCGGTGCTACGTGTTGCCACATCATCAATTTAGCGATATTTTTAGCGACATTCATTAATGCCTCTAAAATTTAGCGACGCTTATTAACATCGCTAAAAATGTCGCTAAGTTAAAAAAATATTAAAAAACAGAATCCAGAATGCAAATGGAGCTAGAGCTTGAGCCAAATATAGAATCCAAAATACAAAATACAGAATCCAATCCGTGCGTTCGCCGACCCTTTCGGTGGAAAACTCAACACCGGCACGCACAATACATTCCAGAATATACAAAAAATATAAAGAAAAAATAATATCCTCAACGAACAAAGTCAATAATATCCTCAACGAACAAAGTCAATATCCTTAAATACGTACAAAGTCAATCGCCTCAACGAACAAAGTCAACATCCCCAAATACGTACAAAGAAAAAAATATAGTACAAAGTCCAAAAATGTAAAAACAAAACTACTGATCGCCTGGAGCTGGAGTTGGACGCGGAGCTGGAGCCGGAGCTGGAAGAGGAACGCCACCAGATGACTGTCGTCGCAACGCCAGGATCGTCTGATACTCCTCCGGGGAAAACAGGTGGACGAGCATGTCCTTCCGTGTACCGCCGGATGTAGACGATGCTCCCGACGTACCAGTAGACGGTCGCACCGTAGCCATCTCTTGGAACTGCTGCATCTGCTCGACCAACTGCTGCATAGCCTCCTGCGTAATGCGGGTCATCTGTCGCAGCGCCTTAGCAGTCTCCTCAAGTCTCTCAAAGCATGAGATGAGCGCAGAATCATCTGTATGCAGTACCACCATCCTCTGCAGTATCTCGTCACACAGAGCTACGATCTGTGCATCGACACTCTGCTGGTGGAGGAGCGACTCCCCAGTCTGTACGGGGCTGGGCACACTAGTGGCAGTCGTAGAGGCCTGTGACACAATGAAGGCACCATAGGAGCCCATGCCATAGTACGTACCCATATGCATGCCACCAATGGCCCTCATCCACAGCTCGTCATCTGACTGAGCTACGGCTGCCGGGGGCTGCTGGGAAGTGCTAGCACCAGCTTCCTCTGACCGTGTCGGCCTGGCCTCCCTAAGCCTCAAAAACTCGGCCTAGAAATAATATCTATATAAATTCTCTACGTAACTGAAAATAATATTAACAAACTAGCATTAAGTAAAACTTCAAAAACTCGGCCAAGAAATAACATCTATATGAATTCTCTACGTAACTAAAAATTAATATTAATGAACTAGCATTAAGTAAAACTTACGTAGGTGTCCCGGGCCTTATCGTCAACGAACCGCTCCCCTTTTGTGTGTGTGGCGAGGAACAAGGTCACCATATTCGAATTTTCTTCCGATTCAACCTGTTACAAAATTATTATATGATTTTTCAGTTAAGTTGAAAGAAATATATTACTATAAAGTATTAATAATGGGTATACGGCGAGATATGTACCATATGAGTGAAAATATCCATGATGGACCGTGACCCACCACACCACTGCGACCCTGCCTGTCGTGCTCTTTTAGACTTCGCGGACTTCTCCTTCTAGGTTCCCTTCTCGAATCTGCTCTTCATTCCCGTCCAGTCGGCGGCAGACATCCAACCCTGAATAGGCTCTCCCTGGCGCTCGCGATCCTTTTGGTTGAGGCTCGCATCCCTAATGATCTTGCTGGCGATGCTGGAAAAAATAGACTCAACAGCAACGGCGCGGGGGGGAGGGAAGAAGTAAGTTCGCTGAAAAAATCATAGAAGTACGTAAGTTATAACATAACATACTAAATGTTAAAAGAAAATAAACTTTTACGTACCGAAAAGTGCTCAAACCAGAAGGCCTTCTTGTCGGTCGGGATATCCCTCCAGTTGATCCAGGGCCCCCCATAGTTCTGTCGCAGGAATGTACCTAGTGACTGGTGTACGGAGGAGGCATAATACCGGTAAAATGGAAATTAAAATTTATTAAAAAAGTTTATAATAAATTTAAACAAATTAAATGTAACAATATTTTACTTACCGCCTGGTCCGAGTACAGGCCCAAATCTCTAACCTCAGATCCCCCTACGGGCGACACGGAGGATCTATCTCAAATGGGAGCTGCAGCCTGCCCTGCCTCCTGCCCCAACCCCTGCCCCTGTCTGCAGCCTTCCCCTCGGCCTCGGCCTCGCCCTCGACGTGGGCCTCGCCATCGCCCTCGGTCTCGGCGTGGGCCTCGGCCTCGGCCTGCTCCTCAGTAGTGGGGTCGGCCTCTGGAATACTCGACGGTACTGGCTGCGTAGAAGAACAAGGCCCTATCCTAGAACTGCTAGAGCCGGGTATAAAGACACTGCCGGAGACTAGACCACTAGTATATACTGGAGTGCGGAGGGATGACGAGTTGGTAGGAGGAGTGGTAGATGTTGACTGTCGGCCTCGTCGACTCCCACCAGTACCGGAACCAAAGGATCCACGTCGAGCCATATCTGAAAAAATACAGAAGTAAACCATAATAGATCTGGGAAAAAAACAAAAGTAAACCATACTACATCTGAAAAATAACAAAAGTAAACCATATTACATCTGAAAATTAAACATATTCAATCCTCTTCTGAAAATTCATCTTGTTCCGAGTCCTCTTCCTCTTCCTCTTCCTCTTCACTTCTATCAACTTTCTCTTCCTCTTCTGATACTTCTACCTCTTCTAATTGATGAAACATGACATAAGGAACTTTCGTTGAGTCCACATTGACAATATTTGTAATAAGAGGTAGTTCGTCTTCCTGATAAGCTATCTCGTCGACATCGAAGGTATTCCGAGCTTTAGTCTTACAGACTGCCCACCAATATGATCTATCGGCTCCTCGTTTTGGATAGCTGGTAAAGTAAACTAGCTGAGCCTGGCTTGCTAGAACAAACAGCTCATAAGCTTGATATCGACGACGATAATTTATGTCAACAAGACCATGTTTGTCAACTCTCCAACCTCGACCTTGGATCGGATCGAACCAGTCACATCTAAACAAGACGATCTTACAAGGTTCTATAGCATAATTGTATGTCAGATCCACAATCTCCCGTAAGACGCCAAAGAAGTCATTGCCTGGGTCGACATCTTTGTAGTTTGAAGATTTTATGCACAAACAGCTATTCTTCATAGAATCCAAATACAAGAAGTCGTCTCTTATTCGAGCATTTGTTGACTTAAACCTGAAGCCATTTACGCAGTAACTTGGCCAGGTCTTCACTTGATAAATTGGTCCCTTGGCTAGAGTTTAATATACTTATTCTCAAGGATTGCCTCCGAACGATCAACCTAAATACCAAATAAATGATGCTAACTTATTTAAAATGTGCAAGTATATAAGTACAGAAAAAGTAAATTGTGAAGATATCTGTACATATGCTCTCAACCAAAAAGGAAAATAAAGTCTCATTTGTTGTTCTACTTTCTCCTCAGTTGCATACGGATTGTTGGACGTTACCTCATCCTTAAATATGCTGAAAAGCAACGAAGCATAGGTATATTAGTTATATTGAGAAGCAACGAAGCACGCAAAATAATTTTACTTACCCCTCTAGCTTGTCCACTTCTTCCTCGTCGCAGTTGAGCAATACATATAACATTGCAACGCCAACCTCGTCGTCATTTAGATATCTTTTTTTCATTTTACCAGATGGTTTTTCGTAGGCAGTAAATACTTTCAGCTTTGCCTCAATACCAACTTCATAGCCATCATCATTTCTGGGAGCTCTTGTTCTGTTTATAGCAATATGAGACTAAAAATACATGGAACAAAAGTTTGAAATCTCCTCAAGGACATATGCTTCACAAATAGAACCCTCCACCCGTGCCTTATTTTTCACCTTCCTCTTGAGGTGGTTCAACTGTCGCTCGAACGGGTACATCCAACGATAACCGACAGGTCCAACAACAAGAGCCTCATGGATAAGATAAATTGGCAAATGCTCCATTGAGTCGAAGAATGCAGGAGAAAAAACTCTCTCAAGTTTGCAACGTGTTACCACAATGTCCTTCTCTTGCTTCTCTAAACTATCGACGAGCAACTTGCAAGAACAAAGATCTCTGAATATGCTAAGCTCTGTTAATGGATCCCAGACTACCGGCGGTAATAATTCCCAAAATGCAACAGGAATTAACCTCTCCATGAATACGTGGCAATCGTGTCTCTTCATTCCGGTTAGTTTACACTCCTTTATGTCGACACATCTTCTTAGATTAGAGACGTATCCGTCCGAAAATTTCAAGTCCTGGATCCATCTACAAAGTCTCACTTTGTCGTCCTTGTCCAGCGAGTAGATTGCCTTAGGCCGCAAAAGCTTTTCCTCTCCGTTGTCTTTTAT
>JANAVB010016839.1:0-31473 GCA_029216955.1 Iris pallida
ATTTATTTCTATATTTTCTGTCTATTGGTATGGATTTGTGTTCACCGGACGTGACATCTGATTCTTGGAAACATTCAGTTTATATTCATTATTTCTTAGTTTCATTGATCTTGGTTGTGTCTTGATTATTCTGTGGATGAGATGTAGACTTCCATGTGATACTAGATTCAGTGATTATGAGTATAGACAACGTTTACTGCCAACATTGCGGCGTAGGCTGGACTTGGACACGCTTCGCGATGCGGGTGCGGGTCGTGACACCTGATAACTGAACAACTGATGAGAATAGATGTCCGAACCAGAGTAAATGTGCTATTTAGAGCAACAATAGGTTACAAAGTGTCTAATATGAAACAAAAGAAGTTTACAATGCATCATATATGATTCTAGATCATTCTAGGCCAAAGTCAACTCTTGGTCAATGTAAGTAGGACAAGGTTAATTAAAATAAGGGAATATGGTAAGATGAGGAAATCATCATACGATAAGAAAAATGATAAGACAAGAAATATGGTATGAATTGTTCTTGTTCATTTGGTCCAAAGAAGTGAATCAAGTTAAGATATGATCTGATAACCATACACATCTATCCGAAATAATGTTGCCAGAATTTTTGCCACACCAATAAGCATAGCTACAATAAACGATAGAGTCCATAAATAAGATGTACATCCTATAATCATGTTATAGATTCTTTACCACGCCAACCGTATGGCTGCAAGAAAATCTAAATTCCATAACTAGGACAGTATATCCAAAATCAGGCTACATATCCCTGTCGTGCTAGCTAGTATTACTGCGATAATTCAAACTCCATAAAAAAGTAGACATTTACCATTCTCATCGTCCTCATCAAATATGTTATCAGAATATATCTTAACTCAATTCATAAAAACTTATCTAGAAACAAAATCAAAATACAACGAACATCAAGATTCAAAATTTTTATCAACGAATCAAGGATAAGTAAATGGAAACAAGCAAAAACAGATTCTGTGGAAGGGTTTAGAGGGAGGTTCTCAGGGGATGTCCCAAAGGTACTATCTAGGTCAGATTCCTGGAATATAATCTAAAAAAATCTTAACCTTCATATAAGATTGACTAATCATATTCTCTTCTCAACCTAGATGATATATAAGTTCAACTTCTACATTCTAGTTCCCTCGGTGCATAAACACATCCTAATGCAAGAATAGGGTTCGATAACGGACATATATTTCAAAATCAGGACGAATGGAAGCAAGTGGGAATAGATTCGATAAACTTTTCGAAATAAGACTCCCAGGGGTCATCCCTGGAATCTATCAAGAGTTCCTAATATGTGACTGAGTACCAAATCCTAAATATTCTATAAATTAATCTTAATCCTAGGGAAGGCTCGCAGTAGTACAAATAAGCTCAAGTACTACCACGACTTTACATTAATAGCAAAGGCTGACCTGCATGGGCTACCACTAAAAATGTGTCACGACCCGCACCCGAATATATGGTTACGAACATGTGGGCCATGCCCAGCTATCGCAGTATCGACGGTAGAGCGCGTCAAGTACCCGATACTAACTATAACATCTAAAAGATCCATAACTATAAAGGTACCCATATCACATCACAAATGCTATAGAAGATACGACAACAAAATATCAATATCACTAGAATAACTAGAATCTATAAAGGATCATATGAGACAAGAAATGAAATGGAGAAAAATAATAACAAAACTAAAATAACTACCAGACCTAAAACTCCTGGAAGACAACTCACAGTGAAAGAATATCGAGATCCGCCTCAGCTATCATTATCCTGTAGTCCAATAATGAGGGCATAACAACTCATAAAATTATTGTCAACGTATCCAGTTAGGATGGGAACGAGTACATAAACTAACAGCAGTTCCATATGAATTGACAAATTTTATAAGAGACAATTATAATAAATACAAGATAAAATATCAAGACTGGAATATAAAAAGGATATATAAAACAGTTTATCATGTCAGGTATGAATACTGGAATGTAAAACAGTACAGTAATATCTGATGTATAATGTAAATATAAACAGTGCCTTGAGATATTAGAACGTTATGTGATCGGCTTGGGTCAAGATCAGGCTCTTTCATTTGACCGGCTATAGTGCAAGAACAAGCGCAGGTGAACCTGGAATTCTGGCCGGCCAAAATGGAAATCTATGGTGCAAGTAGTATCAGGTCAGGCTTTACCCTACGTGAGGCGAGGGTAAAGCTGTGATGCAAGTAGTAACCAGTAGGGTATGATCACATAACCTCTAATAACTCCCCATCTTTGAGTAGTATAATGGATCCGGACATGTCACGCCATGATGCGAGATTCTCTAAGAGGGTAGCAAATCCTCTTAGGAATCGGCGTCTATACAAGTACAAGAAATAAGACGAACAATGTACCAATATACCATGGTAACCCAGGAATGACATCTCATGATAGGATCCGACGTATACTAGTCCATGTAGCATCGTGTCGGAAATCAAGTAAAATACTACAACTGAATCAGATATAACAGATATCAAGACAACAAAAACTATCAGAGAATGTACTCGCCTGCTGTCCTGAGCAATAAGTGACTATGTCTGAACCGACGTCACAGAGACCTAATATGAATATACATAGTTACTTAATGTTCTAGAGTAAATAATATATATAAATAAATTAATTCTATGCTTCTAGGCCTATTCTAAGTCAAACTCAGTCAAACTAAGTCAAACTGGGTCAAAGGTTGACTTACAGTTGACTTTGGTCAACTGGTCAACTCCTACTCCACTCTAGGTTAAACTAGGTCAAAGCTAGTCTCTATAATCATCCACATGGTCAACTTATCAATTTCAGTAGTGTAAAATTACTGGAATCGACGGATCTCAATTTCGATGCACGGATCTCAAAATACGAACCGAAGAGAATGATTATAACAAATGGTGATAGATAAGGAAAAAAGTCTACAGATGTTGTCAGATGATGAAACAAACATCATACCGTGTCCAGAATGGTCAAAATAGCTAGAATAGCCTACCCATAAGTCCAATTTGGACACAGAGGCAAAAAGGTAATTTCGGGTCAAAACGATGTTCGTATCGGACCCACCTTGCACCACAAAATGTGTCAGTATAAAGTCCCCAAAACCTAGCAAAATATATATCCATAAATCCAGAATGATTATATGAACCCAACGGTATATCAGAATTGGATTTCGATGACCCGATCTCAAAATATTTCGTTGACCCGGATTTGGAATCCGATTTGCACGAAAATGCGTATCGGAGCCAATGTCCACTAAATCTAACAAAGTATATGTCAACGAGTCCAGAATGACAATACGAACTCAACGGTATATCTGGAATTAGATTCCTATGAGCAGATCTCAAAATGGTCCGTTGACTCAGATTGTGGGGCCCGTCTTGCACCAAAATACGTTATATAAATTTGTGCCAAAATGACGCCACGAGTCTACTGGTGGTGTCAAAAATTGAATCTGGGGTCCCGAGTTCAAAATTAGAATTTTATAAGTTGGAAATTATGAATTTGGACGACCAACTTTGGCGTCAAATTCAACCAGTCAAACAAGCTCACAATAAAACAAAACTTAAAGGACAGGAAGAAGGATATACCAGCTGTGCACATGAACTGGTGGCACACCAAACGGAGCTACGACGAAGAAGATACGAGTCAACGAAGTTGTCTCCATAAAACTGTCCAAAAAATAACACAATTTAAAGAGTCAACTTGGTGGCTGATTTTGACATAGCAAACAACAGAATTAATGGATGAAACTTGATAGGGGTGAAGGAGTATATACCAAGATTGTGACAGAAAAAATGGATCGATGATCCAATTGTCGGATTTCTTAAAAAACGTACGTAAAGTCGATGTCCCGAGACGAGGTTCTGAATTCGAAATCGAGAGCGTCATGACGAGATCCCATGCCAAACGTACGAATCGGCTACATGGCACGTTGGGGAAGGTGATACGCGCCCGAGGGGAACTCGTTGGAGCCGTGCGATGTTGGGGGGTGGTCGGTGGCCGTGCGGTGGTGCACCACACGCGGTCGCTGCTGCCGTTCGCAGCCACTGCTGCGCGGCTATTGTTGCGCCTGAGCTGCTGTTACAATTGCTGCTGTTGTACTACTATACTGCTCTACTCGCTGCTGCTGCACCACCCGGAGCTGGCCGTGGCTCGCCGCACGCTGCCGCCACTGTTGGCCGCAGCGCCGAGGGGAGGAGAAGGAGAAGGAGAAGAAGAAATGGTGATGGTGATGTTAAAAATGAAGAAGAAGAAGAAGAAGAAAAGAGAAGGATCAGCCATGGAGGAGGAAAAAATGATGAAGAATGGTGAGAGTGATGATGATGAAGAAGAAAATTAATGAGGGGGTGCTGTCGGCAGGAGATGGAAGAGGAGTGTTGGTATGGTGTGGGAAGGAGAGAGAGAGAGAGTGTGTGTTATTAAATAAAGAGGGTGTGGTGTTTGTGAGTGTTAGAGGCGAGAGAGGGAATATAATATTATAAAGAGAAAGAGAGAGAAGTTCGGCTGGGGGGTTAGCTGCTGTGATGGTGATGGGTGAGGGGGTTGTGTGTGTGTGGAGTATATGGAGAGAGATGTATATATTATTAGAAAGAGAGAGAGAGAAAGAGAGATTTAAATAAAGTATAGAGAAAGAGAGATATTTTAGAGTAGGGAAGAGAGGAATTTGTGTGGGTGTTTGGGTAGTCATGAGAGGGGTCGCATAAAATTGGGTTGGGTGTTGGGTCAAGTTTGGACAAGTTGGGGCTAAGGTTTGATCAAAATTACAAATTTAAGCCATTTATAAACATAGATGAAATAGGAGCACACGGGAGATCAATTAGATGTCACGCAAGTGGCACGTGCATAGTAGACTTAAAATAGATCCGAATCATATATTAGGTCGATTAGATTGGACCGATGTCGGGCCCCAAAATTGAATTGGAAGTTATGTCACATTTTACGGCAGACGATAAATTGGCCTAAATTGACCCAAAAGTTGTACGATGCAAAAAGAGCACAAGGGAACATGTTTAAGTGGGACATGATATATCA
Organism: Iris pallida; assembly: GCA_029216955.1. Lineage (NCBI taxonomy): Eukaryota > Viridiplantae > Streptophyta > Magnoliopsida > Asparagales > Iridaceae > Iris > Iris pallida. The sequence goes on from JANAVB010016839.1 coordinate 5,076, forward strand.
AAATGAAGACAATCTTGTCTACTACAAACCAGTGAAATTTTTTTCCAGAGATTGACATCTCTGACGCTCCAGAAATCAAATTCACGAAAAAAAGCATTTAATGATTCAAAAATAATTAGATAAAAATGAATTATCGAAAATAATTCATTTAGAAAATTTGAAAAAAAAACCCTAAAATTCATGGGGGTTACATCATACCCACCTTATAAGAATTTCGTCCTCGAAATTAAAGGTTAGTAGTGGGGTTAAAACATGATAGAAAGTTTAGGCAATATCTTAGGCACGATTCATAGAGCGACGAGTTTTGCACGATCAAGATAATCAATTCAAAATTATTTAGACACGACTAGTGATTTTGGTATGATAGAATCATGATATGAACAAAACTATATACGCACGATTTAGATGTAAGTTAGTCATTGAGGCACGATCTTAGTGACGACTAGGAGAATCGAAGATATAAATGAAGTTCGAGTACGGGGTGATTTGTAGCGCTTAGGTTTGATGAAAATCAACCTCAAAGTCGCGCAGGCCCGATCAAGCCAAAAAGTTAACCATGACCAAAACAATGTTTGGCATGATTTGAGATTTAAAGCCACAGCTTTGTAGGCACACAGTACGAAGCCGCGACTAGAAAAATCATGAATCGTTCGGTTACGATCAAATCAGAATCAGACCAAAATATCAATTAATATGATCCAACTTGATGAAATAAGATTTAGGGTTAAGATTATCATGATCGTGGAAATCAAAGTCGTATAGTCATGATCTTAATCAAGGCTAAGAGAAGCGAACGGAGAACAAAAATCGAGTATAGAACGATCGGTAGTTAGATTTGATGGAAAATCAAGCTCTAGGTCGCATAAGCACGATCAAGATCCAAGTTTAGTTGTGAATGACGATAAAATCATGATTTCGAAATCAAGGTCTTATAAGCACGATTTAGGAAGAAACCCAAGTCATTTAGGCACGGTAGAAATTTATTCAAACATGATAAATTTTCAATTCTAACACGACTAATTTTGTAGTCACACTAGTTAGTCGTGATCGAAAGTCAAAATTTTTAGGCACGATTTAGAGGCAAGATAATATGTATAGTTATGATCATTAAAATCACGATCAAGGGATTCAAAGTCGTCTTGGTCATGCCAGGTCATGTAGGCACGACTAATCAAAGAAAATTTAGATATAATCAGAAAATCAAATCAAGGTCGAAAAGAGTTTAGGCACGAGTGTTTAAAATCCAAACATGATCAAAATTGAATTTCAATACGATCATAGGTACGGTCAGTCTAACCTTGGTCAACAGTTATATAGATATAATAAAGAGTATAATAGCAACCTAGGCATGACCAAACATGGAATTTTGTTATGATCAAGGATAGTATGAAGCTTAATCATGATTGGAACAGAACTTAGTCATTAGTAAGAATTAAATCGAAAGTTAAAGCACGATTCGTAATAGCATTGAAATCCAATCACGATTAAAAATTTAAGTCTCGACACGATCCAAGTTGATCTATCCTTGATTAGAACAAGATTTTGGCAAGATGAAGAACAAGCTCATCGAAGTCTGAGAACGAGCATCCAAGGATGGAAATCCAGGTCATAATTGAATTTGAAGTCATTTAAGTCTAGTCAGCAATCAAGACCTTGGCACGATATACAAGACAACCAAAATCGATTGGTCATAATCAGAGGGGATCAAAATCTTAACGACATTGAAATTTAAGCAATAATTCAAGGATAAGAAAGGAATTTCTTCTAATATGATAGAAAACCAAAATGTAGGATTTGTAGAAGGAAGTCGGGATAATCATCTCGCTCTGCTTCGACTAATACGAAGATCCAATAAATTTAGTCACGAAGATGACCACTCATGAAGCATGTTCTTGTTATAACTCCTCGATTAATCTTTTCTTTCATTTTTACCAGATTTATAATCCCCTCAATTTAGTCATCTTGAAAGTCCATATTCCTCTACATTGTCCTAAATTTTAATCCTTGTATCAGAATTTATAAAAATTTTAGACATTGTCCAAATCCATACTCCTCCTATTAATGCCACTACAACTAAAAATTTATTCCTCATTATATAAATCAACCTCCACATGTCTTTCAATTGTACCTTCAGATATCACCCTTTTTAAATTTGGTAATCTTACAAAATCTTGAGATTTTCTTATAACTCAATTTTTTACCATTTCTCAATCATTCTCTACCAATACTTATTTAATTTAGCATCATCATTGCATGCAATCATAATATCCTTTCCATGTATCTTGAATTCCTAAATTTAGTACCTTGCCTTAATTCAAAATAAAACATCTCAAGAATCACTAACTTAATTATTTAGATTCTCAAAATCTAGTCGTCCTTGAATATCCTCATCAGCTATAAAAATATAAATATAAAATATTACTGTTTCATGTACATTCTAATTCTCGAAATCATTCTTCGCTCCTCCTAAAACAATCTATACTCAAAATAATTCTCCAAGTGTAATCGTTTTCCAAAGTGATAATACCGGCCTCTTGATTTCATTTCAAATCTCAGTCGTATTTCATCCCAAATTTTTATCTAAATGTCCAAAATCTCATATTCCTACCAAGATACCACTTGATAACAAATTCGTCTTCTACGAGATAGATGATTACGATACTTCCTCGAATTTTTCCTAAGGTACAGAGATATGAGAATGTCAAAAAATTTAAAGTGTAGAAAACAGATGTAGTTGCAAAATAGTTGATCGATGTAAATAGGACAAAGTTAATTAAAACAAGGGAATAATGGTAAGATGAGGAAATCATCATACGATAAGGAAAAATTATAAGACAAGAAATAATAGTAGGAATTGTTCTTGTTCATTTGGTCCAAAGAAGTGAATTAAATTAAGATATGATCTGATAACCATACACATCTATCCGAAATAATGTTGCCAGAATTTTTGCCACACCAGTAAGCATAGCTACAATAAACGATAGAGTCCATAAATAAGATGTACACCCTATAATCATGTTATCTAGATTTCTTACCACGCCAACCGGTATGGCTGCAAGAAAATCTAAATTCCATAACTAGGACAGTATATCCAAAATCAGGCTACATATCCCTGTCGTGCTAGCTAGTATTACTGCGATAAATTCTAAACTCCATAAAAAAGTAGACATTTACCATTCTCATTGTCCTCATCAAATATGTTATCAGAATATATCTTAACTCAATTCATAAAAACTTATCTAGAAACAAAATCAAAGTCAACAACGAACATCAAGATTCAAAATTTTTATCAATGAATCAAGGATAAGTAAATGGAAACAAGCAAAAACAGATTCTGTGGAAGGGTTTAGAGGGAGGTTCTCAGGGGATGTCCCAAAGGTACTATCTAGGTCAGATTCCTGGAATATAATCTAAAACAAATCTTAACCTTCTTATAAGATTGACTAATCATATTCTCTTCTCAACCTAGATGATATATAAGTTTAACTTCTACATTCTAGTTCCCTCTGGGTGCATAAACACATCCTAATACAAGAATAGGGTTCGATAACGGACAGATGTTTCAAAATCAGGACGAATGGAAGAAAGTGGGAATAGATTCGATAAACTTTTCGAAATAAGACTCCCAGGGGTCATCCCTGGAATCTATCAAGAGTTCCTAATATGTGACTGAGTACCAAATCCTAAAATATTCCATGAATTAATCTTAATCCTAGGGCAGGCTCGCAGTAGTACAGATAAGCTCAAGTACTACCACGACTTTACATTAATAGCAAAGGCTGACCTGCATGGGCTACCACTAAAAATGTGTCACGACCCGTACCCGAATATACGGTTACGAACACGTGGGCCACGCCCAGCCTACGCCGCAGTATCGACGGTAGAGCACCGTCAAGTACCCGATACTAACTATAACATCTAAAAGATTCATAACTATAAAGGTACCCATATGACATCACAAATGCTAAGAAAGATAAGACAACAAAATATCAATATCACTAGAATAACTAGAATCTATAAAGGATCATATGAGACAAGAAATGAAATGGAGAAAAATAATAACAAAACTAAAATAACTACCAGACCTAAAACTCCTGGAAGACAACTCACGGTGAAAGAATATCGAGATCCGCGTCATCAAATATGTTACCATAATATATCTTAACTCAATTCATAAAAACTTATCTAGAAACAAAATCAAAGTCAACAACGAACATCAAGATTCAAAATTTTTATCAACGAATCAAGGATAAGTAAATAGAAATAAGCAAAACCAGATTTCGAGTTAGGGTTTAGAGGGAGGTTCTCAGGGGATGTCCCAAAGGTACTATCTAGGTCAGATTCCTGGAATAGAATCTAAAATAAATCTTAACCTTCATATAAGATTGACTAATCATATTTTCTTCGCAACCTAGATGATATATAAGTTCAACTTCTATATTCTAGTTCCCTCTGGGTCCATAAACACATCCCAATGCAAGAATAGGGTTCGATAACGACTGATATATCAAAATCAGGACGAATGGAAGCAAGTGGGAATAGATTCAAAAAACTTTTCAAAATAAGACTCCCAGGGGTCATCCCTGGAATCTATTAAGAGTTCCTAATATGTGATTGAGTACCAAATCCTAAAATATTCCAAGACTTAATCTTAATCCTAGGGCAGGCTCGCAGTAGTACAGATAAGTTCAAGTACTACCACGACTTTGCATTAATAGCAAAGGCTGAACTGCATGGGCCACCACTAAAAATGTGTCACGATCCGTACCCAGATATACGGGTACGAATACGTGGGCCAGTCCAGCCTACACCGCAGTACCAACGGTAGAGCGCTGTCAAGTACCCGATACTAACTATAACATCTAAAAGATCCATAACTATAAAGGTACCTATATCACATCATAAATGCTAAGGAAGATAAGACCAAAAGATAACAATATCACTAGAACAACTAGAATCTACAAAGGATCATGAGACAAGAAATGAAATGTAGAAAAATAATAAGAAAACTAAAATAAATACCAGACCTAAAACTCCTAGAAGACAACTCACGGTGAAAGAATATCGAGATCCGCTTTAGCTATCATCATCCTGTAGTCCAATAATGAGGGCATAACGACTCCTAACAATATTGTCAACATATCCAGTCAGGATGGGAATGAGTACATAAACTAACAGCAGTTCCATATGAATTGACACCGTAGGTACAGAGTCAGACTTCTCCTCAGAAGCTTTGTCATTGATGTTCGCCTCCTTCTTCATGTTTTCTTTGTATGCCATGAGAGTGAATGAAGATGGAGTTTGAACCTCATGCCCTTATATATACAGTAAAGGTCGGCCTACGCCAACTCTTCGTCTTCCCCATAATGGGAGGGTAACACTTAACAAGAAAGAAAAGAAAAAGATGTTTCGAAAAAGAGCGCCCCATAAATAAGTTCATTGTTAGGAATGAACCGAGCACTTAATAATCTTTTTGATTAAGAGTGCATGACTTTTTGCATTGCGCGACTATGTGCAGTAATCAGGTTGTGCCGCATATTGCTGTGCAACATGTCGAAGTTGCACCCAAAAGACAGTACAATTTTTTGAAGCACTGCGCAACGCGGGTCGACAACAACGAAACCTTAAAAAGGGCGGCATAAGCTATGGGGTGCGCCCAACTCTAAAAAGAGTGGTTGTACGATGACAGAATTAGGCCAAACCCTAAATAGGGAGGTCGTTAATCGGGTCTATGGTCAGATGCTTACCCTCCATGGCCGGGTTGGCCATCTTTCGGCGTGACGAAGGTAGAGCTCACGTAGAGGACTCGGCTAAAGACTTACCCTTCTCGGCGATAGAGTGCTTGGGCGCCATTATTGTTGATCAAAGCTCTCGGAAAGAAGGATAGGAAATAGGGTTTTGAGGAATCCTAAACGATGATGAAGAATAAAAATCCAAAGGGTACGGCTATTTATAGCTTTGCAAGTGAGGCTGAACCGTGTATCTTGCACTGAAGAACCGGGCTCGAGTTGACTGGCGCAACCTAGACACAGTCATTTCTAATTCAAAGTATTTTGAAACTTTAAAGTTTGAAGGGGGTCTTGTAGAGGCTAAAAATTAAGCAATGCTACTCACCTAGAAGTCTCTCATCAAAATGCATCATATCAATAGGTTGTGCCTACAGCAAGTTGTGCCACATCAGGTTGCGCCTATCTCAGGTTGCGCCAACCTTAGGTTATGCGAGAGACACGTGGCAGTTTCTTAAAGAGTATAATAGCATCATCATTGCCTGACAACTGACAGTACTTATATCAAGAAAAATCTGTTCGAATCTCGCACAACACGGCACTCGAGAAGATTTGGTCAGCTAGCAGTTTGTGCAATATGTCAGGGTGCACGAGGTTGCACTCAGGTGCAATTTGCTATATTGTGCCTCCGTGCAACCTGATGAAGCTTGCACAATATGATCGAGTCGATATCCAGAGCAGGGTGACATGGCACGAATGTCACTAACTTCGTAGAACGTGTCCACTACATTGCTCAGGGCCATGCGTATCTCACTCAAATGATGCCACACGTCCACAACAGTTAGTGTAATTGCTCGCGCAAGTTGCTACATTGTGCTCCCACACACTTGTGCAAGGTGATCAAACAGTATCCAGAACCGGGTGACATGGTATGCAAGCCACTAACTTTGCAGAACGTGCCCACTACACTGCCCTCGACCACGTGACTCTTACTCAAATGGTGTCGCATGTCTACAGCAGTTGGTGTAACCGCTCGCACAAGTGAACAGGCGCACAACTTAAAATTTGTGCAACCCAGAATAACTGCTAAACAGTTATTTCAAGAACTCTATAAATAGAGTTTCAAATCAGTTCCAAAGCTTCACGAATGATCATAATCTCCTGCTAAAGTGCTGTTGCATCCTCCAGAGGCTCGTGTCTTCGATATCACAACGTCCAAGGGATAAAGTGATCGTCTTCTGATCAGATTCCTATAGTTGTACTTTTCCAAAAATTAATTATACTTTTTGTACTCTTTCTCAGTTTGTAGAAATCAAACTTATTTTATTTTTTGCAAACATACATGATATCTTAATTCCAAAGTTCTTAGAGATTAAACCAAAACTACTTCAAAACAAGATTGCCTCTTATCTACTCTCTCCATTGATCATCAATATATATATGTAGAATTGGGCAGCCAACCTTTTTTCCCTACGATCGAACCCTAATTTCTGTCGCAAGTTTTTCCCTCCTTTAAGTCAGGATAAATCCTTGGAGAGTCATCAAGTAAACAATTGATTCCTCTAAACAGGTAATCCTCTTCTCTATGCAATCGTGTCATTTGTTTCCTTTAACTAGTTGGTTGTGTCATGCGTTCAATTGTAGTATTGGTGGTTGGGAATATGCCTAGAGAACCTAGGCAAGGAGAATGTTAATATACGACCAATAAACAGGTATCAGTGGGGGTAGCAGTTGAAAGTTTGTACTAGGCACACCTAGGCATGAGACTTTTAGGTACCTTATAGAAAATAGGTTGTATGTACTCTGTGATACCACCTAAAGATACTACTAGACTCGTGTACTGCTTCCTATATATGAGCTGACTCCTATTCGTATGTTAGGAACTAAAATTGGGATGGTAAAGTAGAAGTTGGGCTGTATATTAGATGTGAGATAGAAAAGTCTGTGCAATGGAGCTAAAGGGATTCTGGGACAATATAAGTCTGTGTCAAGGTCAGTTTATTGGAGTTGGGTCTGGAACCTTAGGCAACAGTGTTACCTACCACCTGCCATAGGGAGTGAACAAGGGAGGTTTTGCTAACTTCGTATAAAATGAAAGTAGGTAAACCGCTAATAGCATTAGCTGGATATGGGTTTTTGATGTAGTAGTGACATAGGCAATAGAGTAGGTATACAACAATTAGGGGTGCTCTTGACAGAGTTACCTATAGAAACAAAAATGGGCATATATCAGTAGTAGGCAATGCATATATGCATGTAGGAGGATGCTCTAACATCACAAAAGACATAATGTGGACCCTATTAGTACAGGACATAATCATATGTTATGAAGTGGAGTTCAGAAGACTAGTTGTACTATGCACCCCCATATCAGTCTAGGCATGAACCTAAGTTAGACATGGGTAAACAAGGATAGTGTTCCCTAGATGCCTATAAAGCTTGGATAGATGAAGACAAGGTTTCAAAGTGTATAAGTGAACTCACACGATAGTCCAAAGCCCTTAAGACCACTAGACATAGGAAAGTTCTGCATTAATTAAGGATAAACTTATTTTTACGCCAGACTCATGTGTTGATCAAATTAGTTCATAATATAGGTTCCATGGACTTTGACTCAGTGCTCGATCCGTGCCAGCAGTTTAGGACTCAGGCAAGTATACCTTGCTTCTCTTATAGCTTTATTTACATGCTTATTCTTTTCATTATTCCTTTCTCCTGTTTGAGAGTTGACATGTGTTTTTCGTATCATGTATACTATTTCACTAGATTCATTGGTATATAGTCATTGTTTACGATTGACCTTGTAGATCATATTGGACCTGTTTCTCACGTGTGCTTGATTGAGTTGTACATGTGAGTTTGATGGTTGAGACACAGAACTAGGAATCGTGTCAAAAGGGTGATCTCATTCCTACTTCTCACAAAAGATCATCGTTTCTCCACCAGTTGTATTAATAGCAACTTGTCTTCGAACTGCTGTACTCTGTCGTTCTCCTCTCGTCTTTCTGAGAGAAAAGACCAGAGTTGATTCTGTTGTCTTGCTCGCTGCTTCAGGTCGAGTCAACAAGGAACTGGAACCAACAAGAAGATCCAAAGTTGTAATAGACCTCCAATTATTGTATCAGAATAAAAATTCGAGATGTAATAGGTTTCTTAAGATGTAACTATATTTTTAAAGAAAGAAAAAAGAATGATTTTTCTCTCCTTTATGATTTGATTTCATGTGATGATATAGAAAATAGAATTCAAAGGTAATGTGAATATGAACCCATTTTTTCTATTGATGATCCTTAAATCAGCTGGGACTTAAAGACAAGATATCAGGGTTTCAAAAGACAGGCTTGATAATTCGATTGGACTCTACTAGGAATTTTGAGTATTTATTATTTGTGGCTTCATGTAAAAAAGATTAATGAATGAATAAGCATACCTTTTCGAGGAAAGGTCGCTTCGGTTCTCGAGACATATAATAAATAAAGACCTCTTTACGAGAAAGAGATGAATGAATGAACATACCTTTTCGAGAAAAGGTCGCTTCGATTTCTACAACAGACTATTTTGGCCTTTCAGTCTATAAATAGTGCGAAACTTTTTGGAGAATATTATCCACACCTATTCCTTTATTGCAAATGTCTTCCGAAGATGTACCTAAGGAGGCTGAGATCATCCCGACGATCGAAGCTGCTATCGACACTTCTTCTTACGAGCCTTCGCCGCCTACCCAGCCAGAAGTGGAAGAAAGCTCGACTGTTCCTGAACAGAAGAAGGACATTCTTGCCAAACTAGTGGAACCTGGAAGCACTATCGAAGAAGAAACTCTGAGGAAAGCCACGTGTTAATTGTTGGTGTCATCCAACAATAATATATTCGAGCTTCTAGCGAAAATTGTCTTCGATCAGGAGGGCTCTAGTCCTCGTTGATTTTATATATTTCCTTTTGTTTGAACTTTTGCAAAAGAATTTTACTTACATCCTGATTCTCTGTGTTTATATCTCTTTGTGTTCAAACATGATATTTCTTAAGAAATTTGACATTGATAGGAATCATGGCGACTCGACCATCCATACCAATCAATTGATAAGCTTTGTTTGAGAAAACTTTGCTTATAATGTAGGGTCCTTCCCACTTCGCTTCGAATTTACCTTTGCTCATGTGCGTCATAGTCATAGGACGTCTGACGGTTAGAACTAGTTCACCTTTTTGAAATGCTCGTACTTTGACTTTACAGTTGAAAGCTTTTGATAGACGGGCTTGGTATAGCTCAATATGTTGTTTAGCTAGGAGCCGTTTCTCGTCAAGCGCTTCAAGCTCCTGAAGTCGAAGACGATCATTGTTTTCTGTTGTGAGTTCATTGGCAATTGTAATCCTTAAGGAGGAGATTTGAATTTCTAATGGTAGGATAGCTTCACATCCATACACCAAGGAGAAAGGTGTGCAACCAGTTGGAGTACGTATAGTAGTACGATAAGCCCATAGACATTCTTCAAGCTTTTCACTACAATTTTTTTATTGGCAGAAACAAATTTCTTGAGAAGATTGATGATAGTTTTGTTAAATGCTTCATCTAAACTGTTCACTGCAGGATTGTAGGCCGTGGAAGCAATATTGTTGATTTTGTTATCATCGCAATACAGAGTAAATTTTTGACTGATGAAATGTGGTCCATTATCATGAATGATTCATCAAGGAATGCCGAATCTGTATATCACGTGATATTTGATGAAGTTGATGACACTGCTAGTATTGACATCGGATAAAGGTATGGCTTTCGCCCATTTCGAGAAGTAATCGATTATAGCTAGTATAAACTAATGTCCTCTAGATGACAGTGGATTGATAGGACCAATGACATCCATACCCCAAGCTTTAAAGGGCCATGATGCTGCAGTCGGATGAAGGAACTCCGACGGTTGATAGATGAAGTCTGCATAAATTTGACAGGCTCGACATTTCCTTGCATATTCAATGGCGTCTGATGCCATAGTGGGCCAGTAATTGCTCATATGCCGAATACGATCTTGTAACTTAGGACCACGTTAATATGCACCACATACCCCATCGTGGGCTTCACGTAGTATTTGTTTTGCTTTATCTCCCGTAAGACAACGTAAGAGTAGACCATTAAATGTTCTTCGATAAAGGGTCTTGGAAGTATGATTATAATAAAACCGGAGTGATCGCCTACGAATTGTTGTAGCTTCTTTAGAACCTTCAGGTAAAATGTCATTTACCACAAAATTAATGAAAGGAGCTCTCCAATTTTCACTAATGGTATTGACTTTAGTTGAATTATTGAACTCAATATTTGAGTTATTCTCAATGCAAAATAACTCTCTATTAGTAACAACAATCATCTATTGCCTTTTTACTGGGATTGCTAATACGGCTGCCAGATTAGCCAATGCATCAGCCTCCGTATTGCATGTCCGATGTACATATTCAATAAAGAAACCCTTGAACGACGTAGCTAGCCTAATTGCTGCTTCATGATATGGGACAAGATCTTGGTGTCGAACTTTATATGTGCCTCTAACCTGATTGACAATCAGTTCAGAATCTCTATATACTTCAAGATATTCAATATCTAATCGTTTAGTCAATTGAAGACCAATGAGCAGAGCATTGTATTTAGCCACATTATTGGAACACGACTCATTTAAAGAATAAGCTTTTTGAATAGCTAATCCTTCTAGTGAGACGAGGACGATTCCAACTCCAGCGACAATGGCACCTTTTAGTCCGATTCTGGATGCACCATCAAATAATAGACGCCAGGTAAGAATTTATTCTAAAATTATGTTGGATTCCAAAGTTTCATCTGGAATCTCGTCGTAGAGTTTGGAAGTTTCGAGAATTGGATGAGCTGCCAAAAAGTCAGCAAGAGCTTGACCTTTAACAGACTTTTGAGGAACATAAACCATATCATATTGTGCTAACAATATGGCCCATGTTGTAAGCATTGAATTGAGTGTACTGGGCTTCTTCATCAAGACCCAGATAGGGTTAACTCTAGAAATAACAAGAATAATTTGGCCAGTGATATAATGTCTCTTTTGAACAGCAAACATCAAAGCTAGACATTCTTTTTCCACTAGGGTGTATCGATGTTCAGCTCCAATCATTGTACGACTAAGATAATAGATAGCCTGTTCATGACCTGTTTTATTCATCTGAGCTAATAAAGCACCTAATGAATGGTCCATTTCTATACATCAGGAAGGGTATTCCTGAGAATAGAGGCACTAAAACTGGAGGGTTCATCAAGTACCACTTAATGTCTTCAAATGCTTGCTGACATTCTTCATTCCAAATAAAAGACACACCTTTCTTTATGAGTTGAGTGAACGGTCTACAACGTCCAGAGAGATTTGAGATGAATCTCCTGATATACGCAAGTCGTCCCTGGAATCTTCGTAGCTCTTTTAGGTTGCGTGGAGGACGCATATCTTGAATGGCTTTGATTTTCTCAGGGTCAACGTGTATGCCTTTAGAGGTAATAACAAATCCAAAAAATTTAACACTAGAGACTCCGATGAATGACTTGGTGGAATTCATCTTGAGTTGATGCTCGTGCATTAGATCGAATATAGTTCTCAAGTCTTGAATGTGGTCTTCTTTTAGACGACTTTTGACAGCAACGTCATCTACATAGCATTCAACCTTCTCTCGCAAATGATCACGAAAGATAGTACTCATGGCCCGCTGATAAGTTATACCAGCATTTTTGAGACCAAACGGCATGACACTGTAGCAATAAACTCCAAGAGGAGTGCAAAAAGGTGTATGTTTCTCGTCTTCTGGATGCATCCTGATTTTATTATATCCTGAAAATCTATCCGTAAAAGACATTCATTCAAATCCGTAAGTATTGTCGATCATCACATCAGTGATTGGAAGAGAAAATTCGTCCTTGGGACAAGCTTCATTAAGGTCTCTGAAGTCGATGCAGACTCGAACCTTCCCTGTTTTCTTTAAAACTGGAACAATATTAGCCACCCAGTTCGGATGTTGTTCTTCTCTGACGAAGCCAAAGGCGATGAGCTTCTTGACTTTGGCTTCTGTGGCGTCCATCATGTCAGGTTAAAATTGATGCTGTTGTTGCTTGACTGGCCTTGCATTCGACAGAATGTTGAGTTTATGGGTAGCAATCTAGGGATCTAATCTCGGCATGTCTTCATAGCTCCAAGCGAATACATCAATGTATTCCCTAATGAGCTGGATAAGTTCTTGTTTATCTGCTTCAGGAAGGTTTTTGCTGACAAATATTGGTTTTGGGGAAGTGTCATCTCCAACATCGACTTGAACCAACTAATCTTCGGTAGGTGGCTCACGTTGCTCGAAGCGAAGCTCCCATTGAGCATCCATCCTTTGTGTCCAAGGATCAGATTTAGAGGCTTCGATAAAGTCTTCGTCGTCTTCCGAGAACTCGATAGTTACTATATTGGAAGATAGAGTCACTCGATGGACGTTCCCTACACTGGTGTCTGAATCACATGAGACAAAATTAGAAGAGTTAGATCGTTCTTCTTCATCGGATTCGAAGGCTTCTGGAGTTGAAATTAGCGAAGTATAACCCAATTTCTGCTTCATTTTGCTACAATATTATTTTAACTTTTCTTTTGGAGCAGGGATACGTATAGGAGTTCGCCTTCCCTTACCACCATTGAGACCAGCTTTAAAATTATAGCCTATCTTTTGAGTGATATCTTTTGATTGTTGACTATAATGACATAGTTGAAGTCTTCCGTTATCGTAATTTTCTTCTTCACCATTGGGCGTGATCTTCTGTTCTTTTCCTTTACTAAAAAGTATAGGAAGTTCATCTTTCTTCCTGGAAGAAACTAAGAAGAAGGAGTCATGCATTGGTTCGAACAATACTTCATCTTTAAGAGGTTGAACTGCTCCTATGGTAAGTGGTTCGAAGTTATCTAGCATTTCTAAATGACATCGGATATAATAAAAAACATCCGTATACTGTAAAGGAGATGCTACTTTATTGATTTGTACATCATAATTTACAACATGATTCTTAGCCTTAACAGAAGGCTTAGTAAGGTTGATAACCAGAGGAGGAGAGGAAGGATTTTTGGCTTTAACAGAAGGCTTAGGAAGGTTGATAACCAGAGAAGGAGAAGAAGAAGTTTTGTTACGATGAAGGTCGATAACAAGAGGCTCAGAAGAGGTGAGCTCTCTGTGTTCCCTTTCTACAGCAGGAAGCTGTTTGTTATGAGAGAAAAGATGGATAGTCAACAACTGAGAAGAAGAGGGACGAGTAGTACGTCCTTTGATAGGGATTATGAGAACATCTTTTGAAGTATCTTTCTGATCTTCCTCACTATCCATCGCTAATACAAACTTCGTAAATTCTTCCTTGTACATCCGAGAATTAGCACAATATGCTTTAATGCTGCTGAACGGATTTAGGTCAGCTACTTCCTTTTGGACCTCTCCATTGACGTCTAAATATTTGAAGCATTGGTGTAGAATTGATGGTATAATATTATGCTCATGTAGAAAGGGTCTTCCCAGCAAGGCATTATAAGAGCCATGATTGTCGATCACATAGAAAGTAACCTTTGTATGAAGATTGCCTATTTAAACTTTCAGGCGGATCTTTCCCAAAGGTTCACTTCTTTCAGAATTAAATCCCAGGATTGTCGTAATGGTTGTTGAAAGATTATATACAGGAATCTTTAAGGCATCTAGTAAAGTCTTTGGCATGATGCTGAGCACAGTCCCATGGTCGATCAAGATGCGATCAACGTTCATAATATCAACATATCCTATAAAGTAGAGGGGTCGGTCATGACGATTATCTTCCAGGAATATATCATATCCTGTAAAGGTGATGTTGGGCATCAGCTCCATCACACTATGATAATAAAAGCAAGTTACAGGCTCCTCCTCTAGCTTCTTGAGGAGTGCTAGACAAGTATCAGCTTGCATCAAGGCTTTACTCAATGTCTCTCGAGTTTCTTTTGAGCGACGCAGTAGTTCAAAAATTGATAACCACTACAACAAAAATACCTTTTAATGACGGCTAAAAAGCGTCATTAATTGCAAACCATGACGCTTTTTTTCTCAGTCCAAGCATTATGAAATCGGGTGTTATAAATGTTTTTAAAAGCGTTATAGATAATTCATCCAAAACCGTCATTAATAGGTTTAATTTCTGCTACGTTTTATTTGCAAAGCGTTATGGATAGTTATGAAAAATCGATGTATATGGTCGTTGTATCACATTTATACGCTCTATACTGCATGTTATACATTCCAAACGCTGCTCAATTCAATTCGAAAACAACCACTTTGAACCATATTCACAACAAAGCATTGAAATGTAATATAAAGTACCATTCTCCATTTTATTGTCTCAAAATAGAGTATTTTAGCTACCAATCTACATTTCTCCATTTTATTATATACATCTTCTCAAAATATATAGAGTATCCAATATAGAGTACACTTTAGCTACATCAAAACTATCGACATCAAAAATCTCACAGATACTGTAGCGAAGAAGCACACTTATAACGCTTCAACTTGGTCACATGAAGACTGTCCATAGCACATGTACGTATAGCAAAACCCTGAAAAAGAAAGCAAACCCCTATATTTTAGAGTATGTCAAATTTAGAGTCTGTGATTTATATCGAAAAATCGAGAGTATCAGAGTACTCTAATAAAAATCGAAACCGACAAATAAAGTAAAACATCTAGGCATGGCATAGTGGACGTAGTCCCAAAATCAACGATGCAGGCATGCTAATGGAGATGTCATTCCCGAAATAGAAATACTCCCAACTAATATATACCCGCATGTGATTTATAACGAAAAGCTCCCAACAAAAACACCCACAGTACCAAGTTAAACCCATCATGCATAATAGATACCCAACCAACAATTTTAATCCAAATAGCAAAACATCTCCTACATCAAAGAAATCTTTCCCAACCCAACATGTATAATAGGGAAAACCTAAACCAACATCCCACAACAAGTATAGGAAGGAGACCCCAAGCAACAATTTATACAAGAAACCCAAACCAACAATACATGCATTACAAATAATTCCAACAGCAGCTAGGTAACCCGAAACCGAAAATGATCCAACAGCAAGTAAAGAACCGAACATGATCTAAAGATAATTTTTGCTTCACAAACAAAGACAATCGTAGGATCGTCAAGCCAAAATCGAACCCAACACATATCAGTCGATCGAAACCCTTTTTATGTAGGGATCGAGATCCAACAACATCATCGACAAACAAAATAAACCCAAAAACTGAAATCAATCAAGAGTTTAGAATTTATACCCCAGAATTTGGTGTCGGAATCCAAAGGGAGCCTTCGGACTCGGCTCGCAGGCACGTACAGCGCCTCGCCGGGTCGCGACTGCAACTGTGGAGAGGCTACATCATCGACACGAAGGTATCCTCACATCCGTATCCAGTATCGACTCGTACAAACATGAGCGTATCTGCACCCAAAATGAACAATCCAACAGTACCAACATACAAACTACGACTAACGACAAGAAATGAAATAAGATATATAAGATGTCTCAGATAAGGATCAATCATCATCTGCCGTACTAGCGTGCCATAACACGTATAGGACACGTCCCGACACGGAGCCAGTGTATCCGATACGATCTGCAACGCTTTGGTTCATTTGGTCGAACGACCAACACCAAGAATATCAGAGTACTCTAATAAAAATCGAAACCGACAAATAAAGTAAAACATCCAGGCATGGCATAGTGGACGTAGTCCCAAAATCAACGACGCATGCATACTAATGTTGATGTCAACCCCGAAATAGAAATACTCCCAACTAATATATACCCGTATGTGATTTATATCGAAAAGCTTCCAACAAAAATATCCACAGTACCAAGTTAAACCCATCATGCATAATAGATACCCAACCAACAATTTTAATCCAAATAGCAAAACATCTCCTACAGCAAAGAAATCTTTTCCAACCCAACATATATAATAAGGAAAACCAAAACCAACATCCCACAGCAAGTATAGAAAGGAGAACCCAAGCAACAATTTATACAAGAAACCCAAACCAACAATACATGAATCACAAATAATTCCAACAGCAGATAGGTAACCCGAAATTGAAAATGATCCAACATCAAGTAAAGAACCGAACATGATCTAAAGATCATTCGCGCTTCACAAACAAAGACAATATTAGGATCATCAAGCCAAAATCGAACCCAACACGTATCAGTCGATCGAAACCCTTTTATGTAGGAATCGAGATCCAACAACATCATCGACAAACAAAATAAATCCAGAAACTGAAATCAATCAAGAGTTTAGAATTTATACCCCAGAATTTAGTGTCAGAATCCGAAGGGAGGCTTCGAACTTGGCTCGCAGGCACGCACAGCACCTCGCCGGGTCGCGGCTGTGACTGTTGAGAGGCTTCGGACTCGGCTTCCCAAATGTAATTACACTCCCTTGAACAAGAACAAACAGAAAAAAAATCAAAGAACCCTTTTAGGGAAAAAATCCAAATCAAAAATTAAGAACCCTAATTTTTAGGGAAAAAAAATTACACTCCCAACAAAATCTTTTTTTAGGGAAAAAATCCAAATCAAAATTACTCACTTAATCAAGAGAAGTCAACGATGATGCAGTCCTTTTCGGATCATCGCCGACGTGGACGGAGACGTCGAAAAACCCTAAAATTTAGAACCCTAATTTTGGAGAGATGGATGCATATATAGTTGTCAAAAATTAGGAGATTTTTGAATTTAGGGCATAAAATAAGCAATGATCGAAATTTTAGGACAAACCGGTGGTGAAGGCTACGCCGGTGACATCCTTCCCTCTGCGGTGGAGTTTGTAACCGAGGGAAGCAAGGAACGGGCTGAGGGAAGTTGGGGAGCGGGGAGCGGGCTGAGGAGAGTTGGGGGGCAGGGAGTAGGCTGAGGGGAGTTGGGGAGCGGGAGGAGAAAGAGAAGGACAAAGAGAGAGGGTTTAGAATTTTCTTAAGTGCGGGAGAATTGCGGGGGAGTTGGGGTTTTGACTTAAATTTTCGTGCTTTTTGTATGACGCTCGTATCACTGGAGCACTATCAATAACGTTTTTAATGTAAACCGTCATAGATTCTAGTCTTGCTGAACATTGATGACGCTTCCACATCAGCCGTCATGAAAACCACTTATCAAGCGTCATTAATAGGTCTTTTTGTTGTAGTAAACCTTGCTGGGGTATTAGCCAGTTGAGCCAGTATATCAAATTTATATAGCTTCTCGAGTCCTAGAACTGGAGTCTTCTTTAATACTTTGTCAAAGCGGACATGCTGCTTTCTTTTGTCAACTATCGTTGCTTTGGGAGGAATTGGTTCTACTGGAGGTGATGAAACTAGTAGAACATTAACAGCAGGAGAAGATGATATTAGAGGAGCCTCTGGAGCTAGAGCAGGGTTCTTCTGGCCTTTTGAATAGTCTCTCAGGTAAATTCTTCCAAACCTGGTACCAGTTAAAGCCTCTTCCTCGGATATAGGTTCAAAAGTCACATATTGCAACTTTTTGCCTGGGTCTTGCTTCTAGAAGGTTTCTTTTGACAAGATGAAGAGTTCGTCCAGTAACCCAAACCAACTCGAGATTGGTTATGTGAAAGGCATAGAGAAATAGGTACAGGAGATCATTTTCCATGATTCAAGTCGGGAGCCTTTTGTAAATCATATTCCATCTTTGTCATTAATTCACGAGATTGTTGACTATACAATGGAAAGCTGGTTGATATTTGGCTTCTGGCTTTGACTGTATTGTCTTAGAAGAGGAGAAAAAAGAAGTATCTGTAGTAGAAGTAAAAGTAACAATTAATGGTGGAGGACATTATTCACTCAATGAAGTCATGTGACATAACTTGTATTTGGTTGCTTTCTTGGACTTTGTGGATGAAGAAGGTGCTTCAAAGTCAGCCACCAAATTAGGATGGATCCACATAATCTCTCCCTTATCAGTAGACAGAGGAACAAGACCATCAGTTCGTGCAGGTGGGAGATTAACAATCTCCAAAGTGGTTCTCGAGATGGGAATGACGCCGTCCTGCACAAATTGAGCAGAAAAATTGCCAAACTGTAGAGAGACGACATTAGCTGTTACAGTCTTTTCATCTTGTTGGAGAATAATTGTGCCAGAATTAACCATCTCCAGGATCTTGCCTTTAAGCACATAGCATGCTCTAGTCGGATGTCCAATAAATCTGTGGTAAATACAATATTTGGGGTGGTTAGTTTTACCTACTTTATCTAGCCATTTTGCCTCTGGCAGTTGAAGTTTATTGCTCTTGATCAGACAGTCAAAGATACTCATGACATCATCTTCATCAAAAAATATTCTTCTTTCGGATGTTGTGCCTTTTGTGGTGGTACCGTTGGAGTAGGTGTTGATTAACCTATATTCACGACTAGAGTTTCTTTGCCTTTGACATTGACAGCCAAAGTCTCTTTACTCTTGCGGTTGTTCTGACGACCACCATTATTATGTGTAGCATGTTCATCTTTGTCAAGATTAGGCATCTGAATACCTAATTGTTTAAAATTTTCAGCACTTTCTTTTACCGCTTTAGCATTCACTATGAATGAAGGCCAATCCGAGAACTGTGTTGATTCGGTCTACATGTTGATTATAGGCAACATATTTGATTTGCAAGTGTCTATAGTCAGAGCATCTGGAGTTCCAAGAGGCATTTTGAGTGCCTCACGGCGGAATCGTTCAATGAACCTTTCAGTTGTTTATTGTATCGCTGTTTAATTTTAATGAGAGCAGACATAGTCATGTCATTTGTTCCCTCATAAAATCATTCCAGGAACCTTTGTTTGAATCCAGAGAAAGAGGTTATATAACCATCTGACAAACTATGGTATCAGTCATAAGCTGTACCTGCTAAACATCGACGAAAACCTTAGTAAGTAGAGCATCATTTGGCTGGAGTTGATCAGTCATTACCTCAAAGTTATTGAGGTATTGACTTGGTGATGTGCTGCCATCAAACAACATAATAGTAGGGGTTTATACATGGGGGGATATTGGACTTCCTTCCATTATATGGAATAAGGCTGCTTAATCCCAAGCTTCTGCAAGCCGTCTTTCTGTTTGAAAGCTTCAAATTGAGTACGTAAAAGTTTTACGGCCTCATTGGTATCTTTCGATGATTATGGAGCAGTTGATTGATTTGATATGTTAGGAGGGCGTACTGCATGATAAGCACCACCCCAGTACCAGATTGACTTGGAATAGCCTCCGTAGGTATGAAAGCGGTATGAGTGACTGTACCCCCAAATCAATATTGATAGGAGCTGGTGTTGTTACAGGTTCTTGGGTCGAAATCAGATTCACATCCGGTGGAACTGAATGTTTTACCATAATCACAGCATGCATGCCTGTCATCATCTCAGCCATATTCTTCAAACTAGCCTCCAAAGCAGTAATTCTCTGCTCTTGATTGTTAGAGCTGGAAGTATCTTGCTCTTCTGCGACGACATAAGCAGTTACTTCTCTAGCCATTGAAGATGAGCTAGTAGAAAAGATGGTCCTTTCAGAACTTTTACTATCAACATCAAAGTCATATAAGGAACCACCCCCAAAATAAGTAATAGGGATGTCCTTCTGACTGAGAGAATCTTGGTAAGAATCAGGAAGATTCCTTTGACCGATTGTTTCTTGGTCGGAAGGAAGATTCTTTTGACCGATTGTGCCTCGACTTCTTGATCGAGTATACTGGTATACTCCTTCGCCGGATTCATGAATCCGATCTAAGTATTGTTGACTGGAATTGCGGGATGTATTACGTCTCAGGCATTTTCCACCCCCGGTGCTTCGAGACATCATGTTGAAAGAGGCATACAACAATTCATCTTCATCCCGTATCAACGGTTGAGAAACCTAAGAGTAATTCAGACGGTCGAAGACAAATCGTTTAGCTGATTGACAACAGCATTTTATAACTATCTCATGGTGATGGTTATAGTGATGTTCTTGGGAATGCATTGGGTGAAAAGGATTTGGGATTTTTTGTTTCTGTTTAAGAACTTCATGAAGATCGGTTACAACATCAGGATGAGAATAGGTTGAAAGAACATATTCTTTAATGATATTAGGAATATGATTCCTATTCTTGAGGTGTCCGGTTCCCTGAGTATACAAGGAAGTGCTGAGTTGATTAGCATAGGTAAAGGGATGCTTTACTTCAGAAATCTGCTTCTGGCACAGTTTAGCCATTGGCACAATCTGTTTGCATTTTGCTGAAGTAGGTGTTGACTGGTACTTGTTGAGACATGTGTGCAGGTCAGATAGATCTACTACTTATCTATCTGTCTGATATACTAGTAGTTTACCCTGCTTGGATTTTGAGATGAGCAGGGTAGGAAGATCCGTAGTTACATTTTTGGGATTTGGCAGAATTCCTTTTTGGCGTGCGCAACCTGTTCTAATATGCTTGCACTGGCGCAATTGAGTGACAAAAATCTCAGTTTGAATAGAACTCACTTTCTTAGTAGAGATTTGATTGTCTCTGTTCAGAGGAGTAGAGTTACTGTCCAAAAGAGTTTTTGTACTGAGTGGCGCATGAGCGCCACCAGAGATACTTTCTACTGAGTCAAGGACTAGAGCAGATGAAGGAGTAGCCAAAAGGCATTTCCCTTTGTTTTGTGATTGAAAGGCCATAAGCGCAGGTTGAGGAAAGGCCAAAGGACGCTTTTCTTTGTTCTGTTTAATACTCTCACTAGATAGATTCTTTCCTGAGTTCAGAACTGGAAAAGATGAGAGAGCAGCCAAAAGGCATTTTCTTTTGTTCAGAGTCGAAGAAGAAGTGGGTATAGGTTGTGCAGGAATTCTGGTTGACCGAGAAGTAATCTGTATAAGTTGCACAGGAATTCTGATTGGCCGAGAGACGGGCTGCACAAGTTGCACATGAGCTATGGTTGGCCGAGAAACAGGCTGTGCAAGTTGCGCAGGGGCCATGGTTGGCCGAGAGAAAGGCTGCAAGTTGCACAGGAGCCATGGTTGGCCGAGAAACAGGCTACACAAGTTGCACATGAGCCATGGTTGGCCGAGAGACAGGCTGCACAAGTTACGTAGGAGCCACAGTTGGCTGAGAAATAGGCTGTACAAGTTGTGTAGGAGCAATGGTTGGCCGAGAAGACTTTGGAGTCCACACAGTGCGCCTTTTGCTCTTAGCAGCAATGGCGGTGCGCTTGGTACCTCCAGCACTGATTATTGCCCCATAAGCGGTTTGGTCGACTTGAACGACCAAAGTCTTCTGCGTCTTGTTGATCGACGCGGTATCACATTGAGTTGTCACTTTCTCGTCAGAGGAGAAAGTCATCCTCAGCAAAGTTGCCATTTTTTTTACAAAATAAGAGAAGTTTGATTTCTACAAACTGAGAAAGAGTACAAAAGTACAATTGATTTCTGGCGAAGTATAACTATAGAAATCTGATCAGAAGACGATCAATTTATCCCTTGGACAATGTGATATCGAAGACGCGAGCCTCTAGAGGATGCAACAGTACTTTAGCAGGAGATTATGATCATTCGTGATGCTTTAGAACTGATTTAAAATTCTATTTATAGAGTTTTTGAAATAACTGTTTAGCAGTTATTCTGGGTTGTGCAAATTTTAAGTTGCGTGCCTGTTCACTTGCGCGGGCGGTTACACCAACTGCTGTGGACGCGTGGCATCGTTTGAGTGAGATGCGCATGGCCGTGTGCAGTGTAGTGGGCACGTTCTGTGAAGTTAGTGGCTTGCACACCACGTTATCCTGTTCTGGACACTGTTTGATCACCTTGCACGAGCTTCATCAGGTTGCACGGGGCGTAATGTAGCAACTTGCACGAGCAGTTACACTAACTGTTGTAGGCGCATGGCATCATTTGAGTGAGATGTGCATGGTCATGAGCAATGTAGAGGACACGTTCTACGAAGTTAGTGACATGCCCGCCATGTCATCCTGCTCTGGATATCAACTCGATCACATTGCACAAGCTTCATTAGGTTGCGCGGGGGCACAATTGAGCAACTTGCGCCTGAGTACAACCTCGCGTACACTGACACGTTGCACAAACTGCTAGCTGACCAAATCTTCTTGAGCGCCGTGTTGTACGAGATTCGAACGAATTTTCCTTATATACGTGCTGCTAATTGTCAGGCAATAATGATGCTGCTATATTCTTTCGAGGAAACTGCCACGTGTCTCTCGCGCAACCTGAGGTTGGCGCAACCTGAGATAGGCGCAACTTGATGTGGCACAACCTCATGTAGGCACAACCTGATATGCCAACCTATTGATATGATGCATTTTGATGAGATGACTTCTGGGTGACTAGCATAGCTTAATTTTTAGCCTCTACAATTGTAGAAGCATGGAAATGACCCATGCGCCAGGGAGTCCCATGCGGCTCAGAGTTCATGCGGCTCAGGGATCCATGCGTCTCAAATGACTATGCGGTTCGATAAGTTCCATGTGGTTAAGAAGAGAAGACACGTGGCTTGCAAACAGTTCTTTCCTTCGTCCTATACTGTATTAATTGCCTTGACGGCTGACAGCCCTGACAAGGTGACAGTTCTGACAAAAAAATGCAATTATGACTCTGTCATAATGGAAGACTCCTAGGGAAATAAAGGAAATCTCTGACACAAGTCCTCCGAGGTCCAAAAATGCCACGCGGCCTTGACACGTGGATAATCGTATGCGGCTCAAGCGGAGACTCCCTATGCGGCTCAGGCCGAAGCTGTCCAATGCGGCTCAGGCCGAAGATGCCTTATGCGGCTCAAACAGAGGCTCCCCCATGCGGCTCACAAAGACTATCTCCATGCGGTTCCCAAAGAAGCTACCTATCATGCGGCACTACGCTCATGCGGTCCAGATCATCATTATACGGTTTACATAATCAGGGGCCACTCCCCAATCAGCTTGGACACGTGGCCAACCTTATGCGTCTCAATCCTCATGCGGCTCAGATTTCCTCAGTGGCTCAGCCACGTAGCAGGACACGTGTCATAACGCCAATCAATCTCAATAACCCAGATTTACTGCAACCAAAGATTGGGTCAAATCCCAATAATCGGGACACGTGGCGGAAGAATTAATTAAATTTATTCATTCAGATTTGCAGATATCAGCAAATCATCATGATGGAGATTTCTTGCAATCAGCACTAGTTACTGATAGGATTTGGCGCAATCTACATTAAATGGCCCAGATTCATCACACTCAAGACTAATGGCCCAGATTGATCAATCTACAGGCCGCCGCCACTTTAAGAAGGGACAATCATTGCAAACCCTAATGACGACCCCATTCCTATAAATAGCAAGGTGCATTCCCTTGCACAGAGGGACACACAGAGAGAGAGAGACATACAGAGAAGGAAAAGAGAGCATTTCCTCAATGCCAAGCAGTTCTTCCCCGGAGTCAAGGCTGCAGCCGATCGTCCAAGGGTAAGGCAGAGCTACCATCGCTTTCCCGAGCCTCTATCGTCACCCCCCAGAATCTAAAATAAACAATTGTACTTAGATTGCTGTACCCAGGCTTTCGTCCCTAGGCTTTCTTTGTACAAGCGAAGTTTATATTATGAAGTAAAAGTCCAGTCCTCCGATAATTGTTTGTTCTTTTATATTTCATGGAAAACACGATGGCGACTCTGCTGTGGACAAACTTCTCAACGGCTGAGGAGTTGAACGCAATCGGATGCAGCCATACTTGGCTCCACGCAACAAAAGATGGTCATCCGCTTCGACCAACAGGCGTTTGAAGAAATGCTCTTCGACGGGAGCGCTGGCCCGGTCCAGAAGCAAATCCGACAGAGAAGGCTCGTAGGAAGTGGAGGCCAAAATCATTTGCTCCTCCACAAGCCCTGGATGGAGTACTCTCTGCTACCCAAGATGGCAAAGGCGATTCTCATATGGCCCTCTTCGAGCCATAGAGGACTCTGCTGTCCCCAAGTCCGGCAGAGGAAACTATGATGCTGGACTTGAAGGGACAAAGAGTAATTTTATGTGCTCCAGGAAGAAACCAAATACTCATGCGGCCAAAACAGCCAGCCGCATGCATGATGCTCATGCGGCTGAAACTGTCAGCTGCATGAAGAAAGTCTATGCGGCCAGATCGTCCAACCGCATAGAGAAAACACATGCGGTCGAGACTTCCAGCCGCATGAAGAAAGCCTATACGGCTACAACTGCCATCCGCATGAAGACTGCTGACTCCAGCCGCATACTGCCTGCTCCTCGCAGCTCAGGCTCAGTCTTCGATCGCCTCTCTATGGTCCGATCTCTCATATGCTCAAAAAAATATCTGACTCTCTGCAGTTACTCTGACTCCTCCTACTATGTGCCTTCGGGCGCCCAAGTAAGGAAGTCAAGGGCAGCGCGAGCTCGGCAAGCTCAGTCGGCTGTCCCCACCTCTGACCATCCGAGCGCTCCACATACTGTTATGCGGGCCTCTGATGGAAAGTTGTACAGAACCACTCGAGTCCAGCCTCCGCGGCAAACGGACAAAGTGGTTCCCAAAAGTCTTCCAAAATCCAGGAAGCAAACATGGTCGCTCCAGACCCGTCTGACTTGCGTGAGGTTATCCTCCACAAACGCAAGGAAAGTGAAGAATCCCCGACGTGCAAAGAGTCTTCCCATGGGCGTCATTAACTCAAATTATTGTCAACTGCTTTGCAACAATGCGACAGCAAAGAGACCGCAGCCTGTTTTCCAAAGACTGCAACGACCAAGCTCAGAGGACGAAGTGCCTCCCGTCGTTTCTTGCAACTCCACGCAGAAAATTCCGCTGATAGGAGAGGAAAGAAGATGTACGTTTCCAGCCCGAAAATTTCAACTGCTACGGCTAAGAAACTGTCGTCTAAACGGTTGTCCACCACCGGAGTATTCCAAGGCACCCTTCGAAGACAAAGTCTACTATAGCCGGAGATTCGTCATCCGTACCGCTGGGGGTTACTGAAGCAGGGTGTAGCACTCCTCAGAACATCTATGATAATCCAATGTTCCAAGGAGACGAGCCCGATGAAGCAACTCTCCCGTCGGACACTACAAATATCGACGTCTCCGAGGATGTTCATGATTCTCAATATGAAGCAAGCTCTGAAGTTGGGGGTACTATATCTTCTGAGTCCGAGCCAGAGGAGAACATTCCCATATATCGCGATGACTTCTCGGTATATGGGTATGACTCAGAGGACACGTCCTCCACCGTCCCATCCATCTCTCTTCATGTAAGGACGGTGTTCATGACAGACCAACCAAGGTGGTTCCAGTGATCGCCAACGCATCGATACTCTGGAGGCCATACTGCATGCCTTGGTCAAGTCTGTAGACGAGATCAGAGCGGCCCTTCCAACTCTGCAAGGAGGAACGCCTGGCCAAACAAGCGCAGGTCCCGCAGTCAATGCAGACTCAAACTCAGCAGCCCCAAATCTGGCAACAATCCTCCTGAAATGACGGCCCCCACCACCGTGGATGAAGCCCGAAAGTGAGAAGAGAGGTCCAGGAGCTCCGGGCCATGTTTCACGCTCGAGAAAACTCTCAAGACCTCAAAATACGGCAACCATACCCTGCTGCATGGAGGGATGTCCCTTTTCCGCCAAGATATAAGCCGTTCAACATCAACCCTTATGATGGCAAGACCTCTG